>OY787616.1:13382147-13559357 GCA_963678935.1 Umbilicus rupestris
GGGGAGGACTACACAACATGATATTATTCATAGTCGGCATTGGCGGATGCAATTGGTGGGCTGCCCGAGCTGGAGCCCACCAACAAATTTTTTTAATTCAAAATTAAAATTAAAAAAAATAAAATTAAAAACACAATCGTGGCTTTGGATGAATTGTGCAAGGATCAGCTTCGGAGTTCGGAACTGGGTTGGTTCTCTCCGCCTTCACCTTCCTACACCGCCACCAGCCATGTAGCTAACACGAATCCGCAAATCGTCATGGTCCCATTGCAGAAATCGGCAACCTTACTCCACCATCAGCTCAAACTAACTGATTTCCTGTTGTTAAGGTTTGACCTTTATCCGACAAATCCTACGGCTTTACCCAATTGCGTCTGGAAATTATGTTGTAAACTGTAGTGTTGATGTTTCCCGTGACAGGGGTTTTGCCCGATTGTTGAAGCTGTGTATTTGGATGGATGCTGTTGTGATTTGTGAACACTTCTGGCTTCTGCTGCTTTTTTTCTCATTTCCAGTATGATTGCTGTTTAGATCCGTTTTCTTACTGCTCTGACGCCGGCTACTCGGCTGTGAATTCTTCATCTGACTTCTTATGATTTTTTGCATTAAAAGTAGTTGAACCCACAATATCTGATAAAAATTTGATTGGTTGGAAATTTTTTTAGAGTTGCCCTATTTACCATAAACTATTTTTGATCTGCCTTACTATTTGAAAACCTTTTTGTTTTGCCCTGTTTTTAACCGGCCGATTCGGTTCCATTTTCTCAACCGGTCGGTCTTATAAAAAGCGGCTGGTTGGAAATCGAACCGGCCGCTCTTTATAAGACCGGCCGGTTACAAATTTAAACGAAGTTCTTTAGATGGACCGACCGGTTTCTAAGAAAACCGGCCGGTTTGATTTTTTAAGTGCCGGTCTTATTAAGACCAGCCGCGGCCAGTTTCTTCCTCTTCTCCTCCTCCCTCCTCCCCGAAATTCCCTCTCCCCTGCACCGATTGTTGGCCAGACGAGCGCCTTTGCCGTCGCAGGTTGTTGCTTCCCGGTCTTCATCAGCCGAATCATCCAATTTTGAGGTAAGTGGGGCGATTTTTGAGAAAGAAATTTAGGGTTATGGATTTTGGGGATATCGTGTTGTTGTTTAGGGTTTTAGGGATTTTTGGTTGAAGTGTGTATATGTGTTGAAGGGTGGATTAATCATTGAATTGTGGGGATATTTGTTGCAGATTGATGTTAGTTTAGAGTTATGTTAGTGTATGTGTTGATTAATTTATGGTTTAAGGTTAGGATTATGTGTAGATTAGGGTTAAGGTATAAATGCAGTTTTAGGTTTAGTTTTGTGCGATGTGTATTTGATTAATTTGGATTGATTATGAGTTTGCAATTTGTTGTATTTGTTGTAGTTGTTACATGATTAGAATTTTTGTTTTAGGGTAGTTTTATTGTCCATTTGAGATTAGGATTATGTGAAAATTTTCTTATATATGTTGTATTGTCACAGTTTGAGTGTAATTTATGCTTTATTTGGATTTGAATGTGACATTGTTAATTATACATGTCGTGTAGATGGATATTGATGATATTGATCAGCCTGGACCATTGGACCATTCGATCCTTACACAACAACGTACACATCGATCGGAGGGAGTTTGGAACGATCAAGTTAGTAATCATTGTTCAGAAACGAAGTTATTCAATATGTAATTTGTAATGAATTGTACTTCTTTGAAATCATTGCAGGCTGGTAAAGTTTTAAAGATAGTACATCGAAGAATGTGGGAGATGGACCATCGTATTCTCCCGTACATTGTTAGAGCTAGATTTCTACCTTGGACCCAAGTCCAAAATATGGAGGCTGACTCGGCTTTGCTGACTGCGTTAGTTGAGCGTTTGAGGCAGGAGAGCCATACATTTCATCTCAAGACCGGAGAGGCTACTATTAGCCTCCAGGATGTGGGACTCCTTACTGGCCTGCCCATTGAAGGCAATGTGATTACGGGTAATGTAGACAAGGAATGGAAGGAATTAAGCATAAGCTTATTGGGCACATATCCGGAGTGTCCGAGGCAGTCTTCATTGGCCAAGAGGAGATGGTTTGTAGAAAATATGAGTCGGCTACCAGTTGATGCATCAGAGGAAGTTGTGAAGATGCATGCCAAAGCGTGCATATTGTGTATGTTAGGGTCATCCTTGATGCCCGATCTATCAGGGGATAGGATTTATCTACACTACCTACCCTTGCTTGCTGACCTCGACGCAGTCAGCTCGTATAGTTGGGAGAGCGCAGTTCTTGCATATCTGTACAGACAGATGTGCAGCGCAGCACGCGAGGGGCACAGACAGATGGGGGGCTGCAGCCTATTGTTGCAGATGTGGAGCTAGGAGAGAATCCCCATAGGTCGTCCTAAAGGATTTAGTCGGACTTTACAACCGATTAATGCGGACATGGATCCGTATCTGCGTGGAGCGTGGTGCTACACGTAAGTGAAACTCATTCTGTAAATGTATGTTGAACTACGTATGATATAGATTAAATTGTAACTCCTGTTTGACGTGCAGGAAATGGTATGGCCCGAAATCTATATGGAGACACCACATGGCGAGCTGATTTTCTATCGGGACCAATTAGACCGAATGACCCAGGGCGATTTCTGTTGGACTCCATATGCTCGAAGAGGTACTCCCATTACTTAACTCAAATTGTATTGCAGGGAGCTGAGTTGGAGGGCGGAGGTACCACTAGTCTGCTTTAACATAGTAGAGTGGCATCATGTGTCGAGAGTGTTGCGTCAATTTGGGTTGAAGCAAGGCGTTCCTCCACCATCCCGGGCGGCATCGGACCCAAAGCATTTGGTGACAAGGGCGAAAAGAAAGGACTGGGCACATGAAATGAGACAATACATTGACATGTGGCTTGCACGGTCGGAGCACATCGTCACAGAACCTACCGACGTTGAGGAGAAGGCTGAACATGATTATCAGACTTGGTACTCAACCACTACTCGCCGCTTCATCCAGCCTAGGTTCGACGAGTCACAACCATACCGGCTTAATGCGCCAGAGTGTACCAGCACTGTAAGTTAAATTCAATCAATGTACATATTTCATAACACATTATATGTGTGACTAATCATTATCTCAATTAGGTCCGGACATTGGTGCTCCACGCCAGGACAGCTGCCGAAATGTTTGTGCACCCTATGTGTCATGCTGATTTGAGGATGAGTTCTCACCACATATTCCACTCTGCGTATGAGGAGCTTATACGGTTAGGGGAGCGGGATGTGATCGGTATAGATCCCGCGTCCATCCAATTTGACTATGAAGGTATAGATTAGCGACTCGATATATTTTTTTTAGTAACATTGTCAGGTCTAATGAGTAACGTGTTTTTATCCGCAGCTCCCTACGAGGCACATAATGATGAGGATGAGGATGACGAGGAGGATGTTACACCTCTTCACTCGCAGCAGGCAGATTCTTCCGGTCAGCCAGGTCCATCACAACCACGCTATGAAAAGCCGGTCAGGGATAGGAGGGCTCCAGATCGTTTGTCTTATAGTAGATTCAGATGATGATCTTGTACGACTTTCGTTTTGATTTGCCTTATGACACTTTTGTATTGCAAGAATATGAACACTTCAAATATTTCATCCCACTTTATCATACATCACATTTGCATTGCAAGAATATGAACACTTCATCCCACTTTATCATACATCACATTTGCATTGCAAGAATATGAACACTTCATCATACTTTATGCCCACGTACTTATAGTATTCCCTTCGTATATCAAACTTGTCTGGATGGACATGATCTTCTATTATGTCCTGTTACATGACAAAGACCGCATTTATGCCCACGTACCTGACCTTGGCTACTGGATTCCCCAAGGTCCATCTCGTTATGTTTTCGCCTCGATGGTTGGCGTTCAATTTTATCTCGTCTGAAGGCGGGGGGCTGGGACGTGTGTTATCCGGTCGATTTGAGGCCAATGTTGTTCGTCTGGAATAACATAAAAGGTGGGAGCCCAGGTCGCATTGTACGCGTCTATCGTATAGTGGTGATTGACGAATCCTGCGTATGACATATTTTGACTTTTACACATTGCCATGACGTGAGAACATGGATAATGGACTGCTTCCCATTTTCCAACTGGAATTGTTTTCGGACTCAACCAAAGCAAAGGCAACAAGCAAAATATGGTTGTTTGCGTCAAGGCTTACGGCGACAAGTAATTTACCATCATACTTCCCGTAAAGATGAGTACCATCAACGCATAGCACGGGACGACAATGTCGAAAACCTTCAATTATTGGACCAAAAGCCCAAAATACACGATGTACAATCATCTGACCACTCTGCTCGTCCACATATCGAACCCATTTAACCACCGTGCTAGTATTTGTGTCCTGCAATGCGTCCATGAATCCGGGTAATCTTTCAAATGATTCATCCCAATCCCCGAATAGATTTTTCAGAGCCTGTCAAGGCTGCAAATACTTAATTTCATATTCATAATCTTTGAATATTCTGGCTCTTATTTCCCCAGGAGATAATCTCAACCTTTCATTAATGACATCGCCAATATCGATTGCTATAAAATGTCGGGTTAGGTGCACATTTGAGCTTGTCATTTGATTGTGAACACAAGTATGATCTCCTCTGTATTTACGTACCTCCCAGTATGAAGAATTTTTTTTTCATTGCAATCCTTATCCGCCAGGGATAATTCTTCTCACCTTCTCGTCAATGAAGTACCAAGAACCGTGGTTTCGATTCCTTTGTCAAATATTCGGCATGATTCAGTATAGAAAACTTCTAGACGGCGTAAATTGCTTCAGCTTTGCAACTAAATGTTGCTCCGACACCGAGTGCCGTCATACCTCCATAGTTACCACCAAAATATTCATCAATAGGGTTATGAGCGTCCCAGACCGATATATCACTGAATGCGGGAATATCTCATACACGTTGCGGTTCGGAAACAGGAAAAACCCCCTCTGCGTCTAATTCTTCAAGGTGCTCCATTTCTTCTCGGTCATACTCGTCTATCACCGGCATTTCAAGTGTCGCATAGCTAGACATAACCATTGGATCTGAATCCATATTATCCTTATATGTTACATTTCCTGAAAAATTAGATAGAAAATTTCACTTCTCCAAATAACATCAAAGTAAAAATTAACAAATCACCAATTTAATGTGCACTCTCTTCAAATCATCGATAATATATTCACACACTTTCAGATTCGGTGCATCAGGCACACATTTCCATGCAATTCGGTTCACACATCAAATTCTCACATATGGAGAACAAACATACCATACATGCACTAATTTTGAACGATCTTTACCTGCAGCTACCTTACACACCAGTTGCAGCTTCAACCCACAATCAGAGAGGATGTCGACAAGGAGGAAGAAGTGTGGAAAGAAGGAAGAGGAAAAAGAAGAAGATGAGGAGAAGAAATTGGCCGGTGTTTCTTATCAACAAGCGGCCGGTCTTAATTAGACCGGCCGCTTAATTATCAGACCAGCCGCTTCCTCGAAAGACCAGCCGGTCTAAAAAACGAAACTAAAATCTTAATTTCGTAACCGGCCGGTCTTAATTTTCAACCAGCCACCTTTGATAGAACCGGCCGCTTTGGGAAAATCGAACGGACCGGTTTTGGTAAAATCGATCGGTTAAAAAACAGGGCAAAACAAAAAGCTATTCAAATAGTAGGGCAAATCAAAAATAGTGTAGGGTAAATAGGGCAACTCTAAATTTTTTTCGATTGGTTGCCATTCTCGTTTTGGGTCTTGAATAGGCACAACCCTCTGATGGAGTGATGGGTCTTCTTTCACAACCTCTCTTCAATTGGAGATTGAGGGAATACCAGAGCCTCATGGGTGCTGAGTGACTGCTGATTCACAGGTTAGCTTTATCAATTTATTTATGTAATTTGTAATCTTCTGGCCTCTGCAGTATCTAATCTGTTGAGGTTTTCGGGAACTGGCCACTGTTGATACTGAGTGTTTAGAATTTTTTGTTGTGAGTGGTTTTTGCTTTCAAATGCTTAAAATGATTGGTTTTAGCTGTGTTTGAAATCATGGTTATAATGTTTTCTACTGGTTGTAGTGTTCATTTTGCAGATGGATGGTGTTGAGGAAACTTTGTCGGTCAAGTTATTGAAATGGTTTTGAAGGGATTAGTTCTTTCCTTGTGTTTTGTAGCATGAGACATTGGTTACTAGCTTATATCCAAATCAGTGTTACTAGCTCACAACTACTGGATAACATTCATATATTTACTTGGCTATTATTTGGGACATCACAATTTGATTAATTTTTTTCAATGTTTATTTTTGCAGCTATTGTATTATTTCTATTGAATTATAAACAATGGCTGATAATAGAAATCCCAAATGTTTGAAGAATTTATTATCATGGTGGAAAAGTAATGTCCCTTCAAGTGGTAATGAGAGTGATCATCGTGATATTGGGAGTGATCATCGTGATGACCGTTCAAGTGGTAATGAGAGTGATCAAGTGGTAAAGAATGTATTATTTTGCATAATTTTATATGATTCTGGTTTTCGCTTCCCTCTAATATATTTTGTATTTTGGATTAATGAAACAATCGTGGGCATGTTATTGAAACTCTTGTAAATTGAATAATAGGCATAACTAGTATTGAAAATGTGGAAAGGGGAAGGTGCACCTTTCGTAGTTGTTTTAGCCTTTCATCAACTGATGTTCAAAATTTATTGAGAGTTGTGTGTGCAAGCTTAATAAAAAAACCTAGTTACTAGGTTGTTAACAACATGTTATTTATAGTCTATTCTAAAGATTACGGAAGTGGGCTATTGAATGTTGGTGGTGAGAGTGGTTACTGAATCAGTAGGTTGTGAAATTTTTAATCTATCTGATTTGTGATAGAGGAGAGACGAGTCCTAACTGATTATATCAGTAATTCTATTGACTGATTCCTCAACCCTCCCAAGATCATACATTTGAACACCAATATGTTGTAACATAGAATGGTGATGGATCGTGCCTCTAATATCCCTCTCGTTTTCTATTGTTTGCAGTTATCTCTTCTTTAGCCTCGCCAATAATATACAATCAACCAAAATTGAATCATGAGTATATTTTTTTAGGAGGAAATAATCTTTTCAAACACTTCCGACACTGAACTATCAGTATATATGGGCAGCTTTTTTTGATAGAGTAAAGTTTTACTGTTGAGAGCTTTTATAAGCTTTAATTAGAGTACAGAAATATCAAGTGTAATATGGTGATTAAAATCTTCCACACTGACAAATAGTGATATATATAAGAGAGACTAGTGATGAGTAAGAGTACTGATCAAGCTGTTTTTGATGATGCAGATCCAATCTATGCAACTACATCCTACCCCATTGGGGGAACTACCTGAAGAACCCTAGTACACTCAGAGAGAATGTTACTCAAGGAAATTGGCAGATTGAAATTGGGGTATGATATCTAAGCAAAACTTAATCTAAGAATGATTCTTCTGCACCTCACAAGTTTTATTGAATAAATTGATAAATAACTTGACTAAATTTGTGGCTGCTTTCTCATATGGCATCACAAACACTCTAATCCTCCACGAATTTGTCTCTAATTCCTACTAGTTTTGGGGTAGCACTTCTACCATCCTTGTCAATAAGTATAACGAGAAGTTCAATCGAACTGCTACTAAATAAAATAGACAGATGTGTGATGCCTTGTGTGCACTGCAGCAGGGCCTGCTTTCAAGCCAACTATGAGGTTTGTACTTATTTACTCTCACCACGTCTGGCCCAATCAAAATCCAAAACAAGCACATAACTGACTCGGCCCGTTCCAATAAAGGCCAAAACATTATTGCAAATTTATCCCATTCCCAGCCCTTCACTTATAGTTCATAACTTCATCTATTTTTTTAAATATGAGACCACATTCATTGTGTTTGTATTACTCCAACAAGGAATTGACTTGGACAAATTGAACTACATCGTTCTTGTTAGGTTAGAAAGACATCACTTCCTTCTCAAGTATGTCCTCACACATGCCAAATACCAAATAGTTATCTAAATTCGCGTCAATATGGATCACACCCACATAATGTACCATATTTACAACAATGTAGTCGTGCTCGCTCAATTTAAATTCTCTTAGCAAAATTGATTCTCCAATGGTGCAAAGCTGCACTAAAAGTGTATGTTTATGAACCTCATTAAACTCCAAAACATTATCTATAGAATGCATAACACCATTCAACATAAACAACATCCAAGACCAACTAAAGGCACACAAACATGACGTGCATTCCCTACCGGCTTCTTAGTGATGTAAATCATACCGTGTCTCATTAATAACCCGTCTAACACATCACGGTATATGTTGAAATATCTACTGATGTCATGGGGCCACGGGGGAGACTTCACACACAAAACTAGCTTTTAGTGGCTCAACACGATATCACCTCTTAGTAGTAGTTACATTTGCAACAAAATATGAAGGCGAAAGACATTTTGACAAACATATAAAATCATATTGTTATGCAAGACACACCAAGTAAGGTTGCAAACCTTGATGCTTCTTCCCTTCACCAAATTCATCCATTGTTCAACGCCAAAGCTGATGAGAAATCAATAGAAGAATTGTTGGCTGTTACCTCTATATGAGTTGCCCCACAACCACAGGTTCATCCAAGGTATCCAAAATGCATTTCTCATCATCTGACTCAGGGCCGGCCCAGCCATGAGGCCCATGAGGTAGCTGCGTCAGGCCTCTGAGAAGGCCACACAAAAAAAAAAAATTTAGCTGGGCTAGGTAAGAGGCTGAAGGCCAGAAAAAAATAATAATTTTGCGTGGGCTGGATGAGAAGGTTGGAGGCCAGAAAAAAAGAAAAAATATTTGGGCTGGGAGAAGGAAGGCCACACAATTGTCTTCTCTTCTCCGACTCTCTCCCCAGACCCCAATCCCTCAAGCCCTCAACTCCTGTCAACGCTCCAAATACAATTCTCCATTCTCCAACGGCACTCATCTCACACGGAATCGCGATCTCTCATCAACTGCTCAACGCTCATCTCAATTCTCCAACGCTACAACTTCCGTCAACGCTCTGAAATCCAAATACAAGCTCAAATCAGGCAGGCCGCACGCCCGCAGGCACTCCATTTGCAAATCAGGCAGGCACTCCAGTCTCCAGCGCTGTTGCTGCCGCAGGCCACCAGGGCTGCAGCTGCCACCCCTCTCCCCCTCTGCTTCTCTGCCGCTCTGCGCCTCTGCCTGACTGCCAACCCGAACGGCCGAACCCGTGAACGCTTTGAATTTGGTTGAAGGATTGAAGCTGAGAATTGAGATCAAAAACTACCAAATCTGAAATCTGATTATCAGCCATCAGGTTCTTTCGTTTCATTTATCATATTGACCTGTGTTGGCTTTTTTTTTTTGGGTGATTTTGTGATGGGATTGTTTAACAATTAGGTCATTTGAATTTTGGATAATTGGTTGAATGCATAATGTCAAATCGTAAACATGAATCCGGCTCTTCAAAAGTCTTAAAAAAGAGAAAGATTGATGCTTTTAAAAAGTCACAAGAAGGAGCTCTTGATAAGTTTATAGTTAAGAGTCCTTCGAATGAAACAAATGAAGTTCATGATTCGTGTTTAGATGAGAATGAAATTATTGAAGAAGAAGAGTTGCTAAAGAAACGAGTCATGTTGATTTGCAATCATGTGAATTGATGGATCATAGTAATACTTTAGATGACGTAAATTCTAAAAATATATATGATCCAAGTCAATGGACTCACATTGATAATAGAATGAGAGATTTACTTGTTGAAAAGGGTCCTACTCATGTAACTAATATAAATTTTCCTAAGGATTCGCAAAATCGACATTTTTCATGGACACATTACTACCACTTTTTACCGAATAAAGAAAAATATAAAAGGAGGTGGCTTGTTTATTCATGTGATTTAGATATGATATTTTATTTTTGTTGCAAATTATTTGGTGTTGGTTGTAATGGAATTATGCTATCTAACGAAGGTTGTAATGATTGGAAAAATATAGGTAGAACTCTTAAAAGTCATGAATCAAGTGATGAACATGTTAAAACTTCTATAATGTGGTATGAGTTAGAGAGTAGATTCGAACAGAATACGACAATTGATAAATATGCTCAAGATATGATTAATAATGAAAAGCAACATTGGAAAAATGTGTCATTTCAAATAAGTTCGGTAATTAAAACACTTGACAAAAATAATTTAGCTTTTCGTGGAAAAAATGAAAAGATTTACCAAGAGAATAACGGAAACTTTTTAAGTCTAATTGAAATGATAGCGGAGTTTGATAGTGTTATGCAAGAACATGTTAGATGTATTAAGGGTGATGAAATTCATAATCATTACTTATGACATAATATACAAAATGAATTGATTAACTTAATAGCAAGTGAAATAAAAAAAATAGTATTAGTAAGGTAATGGATTCAAAATATTTTTCTATCATACTTGATTGTACTCCGGATATTAGTCATCAAAAACAAATGTCATTTATATTACGTTGTGTGGATGTATCATCTAGTCCTTTAAAAGTTGAGGAATATTTTTTAGGATTTATAAATGTAGATGATACTACCGGAAAAGGTCTTTTTGATGTTATTATTATGAGCTAGCAAATATTGGTCTTGACTTTAGTAATATGAGGGGATAAGGGTATCATAATGGATCGAATATGAAAGGAAAACATCAAGTGGTTCAAAAACGATTTTTGGATGTTAATCCTAGAGCATTTTACACTCCATGTGGTTGTCATAATCCTAACTTAGTTCTTTGTGATATGGCTAAGTCATGTAATAAAGCAAAAACTTTTTTTGGTGTGTTACAACGTGTTTATTCATTATTTACCTCTTCCACCAAAAGATGGAAAATTTTAAAAGATCATGTACCTAATTTAACTCTTAAGTCTTTATCACAAACAAGATGGGAAAGTGGAATTGATAGTGTTAAAGCAATACAGTATCAAACATCCCAAATACGAGATGTTTTGTTAGAATTAAGTGAAATTAGTGATGATCCTAAATTAAAAGTGAAGCCGAATGTTTAGTTTGCTATGAACTTGAAAACTTTGAATTTTTGTTGGGTATGTGTATTTGGTATAACTTATTATTTGCTATTAATACAATTAGTAAAAATTTGCAATCTAGAGATATGTGTATGGATGTCGCTATAAATCAATTACAAGGATTTATGTTATTTTTAGAGAAATATAGAGAAAATGGATTTGAGGATGCCATGATTTGTGCTAAAGAAATTGCCAATGAGATGGATGTACAACCTAAGTTTTAGAGAAAAACGTATTATTCGTAGGAATAGAAGATTTGATGAGCATGTTGATAATGAAACAATTATGTCTCCACAAGAGTCATTTCAAGTTGAGTATTTTCTATATATTGTTGATCAAACAACTCTTTCACTTAAAGTAGATTTGACCAATTTAAATTGTATGATGACATTTTTGGTTTTCTTTTTAGTGTAGAGAAATTGAAATCACTAAACAATGATGAGTTAAAACAAAATTATCTTAATCTTGAAACTTTTTTAAAATATGACGATAGTTTAGACATAGATGGTTTAGATTTATTTGTAGAGTTATAAATTTTAAGAGAAATTATACAAGTGGAGAACAATACTTCTATTTGTATACTTGATCAAATAAAAAGAATAGATTTTTTTCCAAATGCTTTCGTTGCTTATAGAATAATGCTAACGGTGCCAATCACGGTTGCTTCGGGGGAAAGAAGTTTTTCAAAATTAAAATTGATAAAGTCCTATTTGAGATCCACCATGACTCAACAAAGATTGAATGGATTGGCTTTTCTTTCTATTGAAAATAAGATGCTTCAAGAAATTGACTTCGAAGATCTAATAAGTAACTTTGCTTCGCAAAAAGCTAGAAAAATAAAATTTGCTTAGTTATTTATTGCATATGGTGGTTCTTCAAGTCTTTTGCCAATTGAAGAATGAAGGCAATGTATGGATGTCACCAAATTTTATTTTTGAATATTTTATAGAATATGTTTGTTTTTTTTATTTTTGACTTACTAAGTTATGATGTATTTTTTGCTTTAAATTGTATGTATTCATCCATCCAAATAATTTAAGTCCTCGTTCAAAAGACCTCTATTTGAATTTCGCCTCAGGCTACAAATTATCTTGAACCGCCCCTTATTCTCGGTGTGCAGGACATCAACATCTATCTCCATTGCATTTACAAAAATTATATTAGAATCAACAACCTCAGAATGGAGGGATTGTTTATTTGAATACGGATCTTGTGGTTTTAGGGCATGGATCGACTCTTGCATATCTTTTAAACATCCTTTCGATTTTTGCTGAATTGATTTTAGTCATCTCTTGGATACGTCTCTTCAATTCCGCAGTGCTATTGGTGAGGGCAGCGACAACCTCCAAGTTGTCATGCTTAAGTCCGACTCTGGATGAAGAAGCACCGTTAGTTACGGTTGAGATTCCGCAAAAGATTTGAGACAATGAATTGATGAGATGAAGAAGAGACGGGGGAGAGACTAGAAATTAGTTAATGTTTCCATTTGCCAAGCAACCTTTTATACTAAATTTAATATAAATAATTAATAAATACTTAAAGGTCGTACAACTGAAAAGAGGCAGGCCTGGCTGGCTGGCTTTTGTGAGGCTTTCTTAGTAAAATTTTATTAATAAAAAATATTAAAACTATGTGCCATGCTATGCTAATCAATGAAAATCAAAGGCTGGGCACAAGTGATTCGACATAAACATTATTTCTTTTAGGAAAATGTTTGCATTTTTCTCTCTTCGATTTTCCATGTAACCAATTTAATAATGATGTATTTGGTGAGAAATAATGAAGATTGATGGCTACAAATATATATATATGGATGGATAAAACCAGGGTTAAAATTACATGTGGCAACCCGGACAAAACGGGTCGGGTGTACTTTATTCGGGTTGGGTTGTGACGTGAATCGGGACATGGAAGTAGAACGCCTCTTCCAAGTTCCAATATATATATCTCTCTCATCATCTGCGTCTTTAAGTGGTCTGAGAAGCTTGCTAATTTCGACGGTTGCTTAAAATGGACGACGATTCATCGCGGTATCTGATGTCCAATTCTTCAAGGCAAGTACCGCAGTCTCATTCTGGTAATTTCTGATTTCAAAGGCTGTTGCGATGAGTTACGAATTTCATTTCTCGATTGCTCGTCACATATTTAATATAAAAATTTCTTCTTTTCTTATGTGTTGTTTGAATCAGATGTTAGCAATGATTATGAGGAGGCGTATTGGGACGAGGACGGAGAGGAGATATATACGGAGTTTCCTTGTCCGTATTGTAATGACGATTTCGACTTGGTTGAATTGTGTTGTCATATTGAAGATATGCATTTTGGCCAGGCTAAAAATGGGGTAAGTCCATCATCTTTCTGAAGAAATAAAAACGAACCCTATTTTTAATATCTTGGAAGAGGAGCTACTTTGATGATTACTTGCCTTGTTTTATTAGCGTCTTATCCTGATTTGCCATAAGTTAGCTGTTTTGTTTATGCAAAAGCTAAACCATCCTTGGTGTCTCGGTGCCATTAATAAGACATTTACCAGGTCGAATATTCGGAGGTGAATGGAATCAATCTGATTGTTCTATTAAAAATTTGGAGAAGTACTTTAAGAGACCTGTCCGTCATATGCACGTATGCACTCGCATATGCTCATTGTGAGATTTTTGACTCAAGGTTTGTTCGAAGCAGCAGACATATGCCAGAGCAGCAGGATATTGCAAGGAAGTCTCCAGTTGCTGACGAAAGTCAAATAATCTCTTTATAAAAAAACTTTGTTTGAATTGTTGGGATTTATGGCCTCTTTTTTTACTTAAGGTGTTCTCTTCAGTTCTTGTTGATTTTTCATTCTTTTTGAATGATGAGGAGGTTCTTCTATTGGTAGTCTATAACTTAACAACTATTAGTGTCATCTCTTTGGACGTGACAATGACATTTGGCTTTACGTGATTTAATTTTTTTACAATGTATGTGAATAGGGATCATAATTTAGCTGCTTTGAACTGAGATTCGATTTCCACATCTCTGGTGTATTCCTTACTTGCCGGTATGAATGAGTTGACATAAATGATATTTTCCTTGCGTGGGTTTTCTTATACTATCCATTTGATGCAAAGATATTGGCATATTATTTACAGAGACGTATTGCATGGACTGCTGATGGCTGCCTTTTTGTTGGCTTGTTAGGTTTGTGAATTTTTACATATTTCATGTTATTATTTTTGCAGGTTTGCCCAGTTTGTGCTGTTGGTGTAAGCGCAAATATGATTGCGCATTTAACGAAAAAACATGGGAAGATGATCAAGATATCCTTTGTGTCACTTCTATTCATAGTTTGTGATATAAATAATAATTAATTTTTTATTAAAAATTGTTTTTATTAAATCTCCGAACTCTATATCAGATAGCTTGTCTTTATTATATTAAACAGTAAATGCAATCTGAGGTTGTTTGACTGAAACTGTAGATCACTGAAACTCTACCATTCATGTTATTATTTCCCACTTTGTTTGAGATCTTATCATTTGTGTATGCTATGAAAAATCCCTCGTATTTTTGACTTTCATCATCCAGTTCCATAACTAGAAAATCACATTCAGCACAAACTGCAATTATTAAAGGGTAAACCGGATGCAAATCTTTCTCTTTTGTTGAAGGAATTCCATGAAGAGTATATGAAGTCCCTACTTGACAGCTCATCTACGGGTCCTCCCTCTGCTATGGAACCTGATCCGTTGTTGTCTTCATTTTTTTGCAATGTTCCATCTGTTTCTCAGTCTGAAAGTGTACAGTCCACTGGCTCAACAAAAAGCTCATGTGTTACAATTCTAGAAAGGTAAGCTATGAGCCGATTGAGTCTCATGACAACATTCAGTTTTCTTTTGACATCCTTAATTGTTCGTTTTATTTTTATTGTTTTAACATTTGGATGAGTTTTTTTTTTGTTTTGTAGTACTTCTTTATTTATGGGTTCAATTTTCTATACTTTCTGGTTTTTTGTTTTGTCAAATCCAAACCTACCATTTTCGGGATTTTCAGTTTTGCTGTTTTCTGCCCCTGCCCACATATCTGTATATGTCTCTGTCTCCCTCTCCATATCTGTATTGGTTTAACCTAGATAGCAATTGTTTTGAGTTGATCTTTATGTTATAGGACTACAATGATGTCTATATGACATTTATTTGTTTTCTTATTAAATCCCAAGTTTCTAAATAACAAATTCACCCATGAATAATTAAGCTGGCCCCTGAACTAAAATACTGATAAATTTACCCATTTTAATATTTCTTATTAACCCTTATAAACTCTTTTTTTCATCACACCAGCACATTTGTTCTGGATCTGCCAATGTATTATTTTATCATTTTAAGTTTAAACTGGTTGTATTTTGCTACAAACACTTTTTGCAAGAACTAAACACTCCCTAAAGCAACCATAGGTGTATCGTATCAACTGGGGTTACGGGGGTACACTCGCACCCTCAAGGTCTACTACTTTTTTTTGTGAAAACTATTTCCAATTTTCAACCAAATTCATTTTTGCACACACATAGGAGATTTAGGTTGTTAGAACAGTAACTTGGATTCAACTGTGATACTTTGATGTTCCATTTTATATTTTTCCTTAAAAAATTGTTTGTTTGCAATTTTTAATCGAATTCATTTCTTGCACATATTGGAGAGTTTAGTTTGTTAGGATGGGAACTAGGATTGATTGATGATAATTCAATGTTCCATTTTATATTTTTTCCTAAAAATTTTGTTGTACCCCATTTATTAATTACTGGATCCACCACTGCAAGCAACCTTTCATAAAGGAGCGAACATAATTTTTTTTATTTTTTCTTTGATTGTGGTTTGAGGATGCAACATCAGATTCACAATATAACTGATATTCTTATGTATTATCTGCTGATCCCAAATGGACTATGTATTCCTTTAAATGGTTAGGAAAGCATATGATCTACATCGAGTATAAATTCAAATTTTGCTATATGATTTATGAACTGATAGCAATTATTCAATTTGGGGTTGCTTAAAGCAAACTTTTTTTCTTGGCTGCGGTACACAAGATAAAATTTTGCGAGTTTCCGAATTTCCATGTCATCCATTTTCAATTCATGATGGCAGGACGGTTCAATCACCGCCTTTGTCAGACAAGGAGCATGAAGAGAGAGCACATATAAGTGAGTTCGTGCAGGGGATAGTATGGTCCACCTTCCTTGACGATAATTCATGACGGAGGACCTTTGCACACTGTGATGAGTTGCGACAATTGTGTTGATTTAAAATGAAGAATGTGAGGCACTAGATTTCTCTGATCTTTTTCTCATGGCAATGTTTTCTTCACATATGTAAAGGAGGTATTATTTAGTAAAAGCACCACAGCTATTCATACTTGAAAGCATGTCATTCATTTCTGGGGTGCGGCTATCTGTTCTTTATTGGTCAACCTCATGACTTTTGTTTTGGACAAATTATCTCAAGGGGACCACACAGATATAAGCTCTTTGCTCATCTTGCCTTTTCCATTAACACCATTGCTTCGTCTCACATGAATGTGATGTCACCTCTTTTTTAGAGCTAATAACTTTAATCTTTGAAATTTAAATGACCAATGTCAAAACCATTTGTCGTCTCTCACCAGCACATCAAAGTTTATCACAACTCCGTTTTCATCAAATGACGAGCACATCGGCTTTTTGTCATCTAAACTTTGGCAACATTCCATTATTCAATCGCGCAAACTCTACCTTCGATTAACAAAATGTTTTCTCGGAAAAAGTAGTTTGATAACGAGTAAATTTCATCAAATTTCTGATATGTTAGACAACAATAAAAGATGGATATTTCGTCATTTGTGTGGATTCAAATATCACCTCAATCGATCACTTGGATTTGAAATTTGTTTCTCAAACTAACATCCATGCGAGAGCAGTGGCGGATTCAGAGATTCGTAAGAGGGGGTCACAAAATACAAGTCATGATATAATTTAAACATCTATTTTATACAAAAAGATGCTTTTTAGCAATATCTCAAATATCTTGTAGTAAAGAAAAACTTTCATTTTCTCTCAATACATAAATCAACCCTTTGAGTTCTTCTTCAAACTCCATTAGAGCATCCACACCCGTTTGCTCCTCGAGAAAGTTCTCTACGAGCAATTTTTATTACTATTCATCAAATAGTAAAAGCATTCTGCATAATTTATGCACCCGTGACATTCTTCGTGAAAAATTTCTCTTACTATTCACGAAATAAAATTAAATTTTTGAAAAACATTTAATCTTTTTGGAATGTTTGTGAATTATTGATCTAGATTGCGATAAGATTTTTGCCAATTATAACAAAACAAGTTTCAAATGATTTTGAAAAGTTTCAGAGCATAATCTAATCGTCGCGACGAGAGTGACAGTGGTTTGAAAAGTACTCATCATGGTGGTTCCCTTCTTCATTGTTTTCTTCATCTTCCTCTTCCTCATACTGTCGAAGAATTGCAGCCTTCCTCTTTGAAAAGTATCTCTTAGACTTTGGGGTCATTAACTCCGTATTCATTTGCATAATCCTTGTGTCTTTCGCCATTTTTCTTACATTTGCGTCGTGTTTTTGCATTTTGTGGGTATGCTCCATTTACTTATGAGCAAGCGCGATTTGCTTTTGTTGGATAGCCATTTTTTTTTTTTTTTTGGTTTTCCGCAATGGTTTTCAATGCATATTGTAGTTTACTAGTTGAACTTGTAATATTTTTACCCTTTTTTCTTGCTTCTTTAGTCGCTTTTACTCCCGGCGTTCTTATCGGACTAGATAAACTTATAGGATTGTTTTTGGGGGTAGAAAATTCCGGATCTTCAAAGGTAGGATTCATATTTATTTCACTTGCATGCACTTCTTCAGTGGAAGGACTACCTTCATATGCGTAATTCGGTGGAGGAATGGGTTGGGTAGGCGCAAATGTTTGGTGTGTCTTAACTTGTTCCCATCATTCAAAGTGTATGAATGTTTTCTTTCGGTCCGCAACGTACACAGTTTGAACTTTGCGAATCTATATATTAAAAATACATGTTATAGATGATGGAGCTTTAAACAACTACACAAATATTTTAATCAAAAACATACCTCATCGTGTAAATTACCGCCGGATTCCGAATTTCTTCTTTTGTGGGAAATACATGCACCCAAAAAAATCAAATTGGACTTCAACTTTGACCTTCGAGAACTAAGCGCCGACTAAGATCTTGGTTCAGTGGACATAAGTACTTCATTCTCACCCAAAGTCCAATTTGCACAAAAATCGGCGTGAATTTTTTCTCACAATCTATCTTTTCTTTGTTTGTTGCCCGAAATTGGATCGACGGATTGCCGACAATAAGATATGCACAATTATATGTCTTCATACATACACAAAAGAATTGCGGCACTCATTGTAAAAAAAAAAAAAACAACTTTGAGTGATAATACGAAAGAAATGCAAAAATCTATTATTCTGAAATTTTGGTGTATATTGAGATTGACATGAGAGTCCAATTTATAAGAAAAATATTAAAGTTCACAAATTTTTTTTTCCCAATTGTTTTTAAAATATTTCCGTTGGTAATTATCCTGGTCCGTTGTAAATCGGCATATTGGACTGTTCGGAAAAACCCCCTAAATCTGACGAAGGAGCTGGAGAAGACAATCCATTGGAGAAGGAGTGGGCGAAGGAGCTAGAGAGGAGCAGGGAAAAGAGAAAGAGGCGGAGATCGGAGCAACCCATTGGAGAAGACAATCCACACGTTGCACGCTCCTTCCGCTGCCCCGATCTGACACCCTCAGCAACGTACTACAAGAAAAACTGCTAAAATCAACGGCACGTTCCGTCAATTTTAGCCTATATCCGTTGGTTATGGGATTAAAAATGACGGATATTTCCGTTGGTACGCCGTGGGTTATAGGGGCGTAGATTTTATTGGATCTGTTGGTTTTGAAGATTTTATCTACAGAATTTCTGTTGCTTAAATCGATTGAAAATAATGGAAAAAATCATCAAAAGTAACGATTAATCCGTCGTTTATAATATTCGTGGGTAAATTGTTAATCAAATACATTTACTATTATACCCTTTTTTTATTAGCTACGAATTTATGACATTAATTTCAACAATAAATCGGTTGGTTTTATAAGTTGCGCGCAGTTACAATCAAGATAAAATCAACGAATAATTTGTGGGGTTTTACCATTTGTTGATTATAAAATAAGTTTACTATTTTGCCCTTTTCTAAGTGCTACGAATTTTTGATTTTATTTTCAACAAATATCTGTCGGTTATAAAATATTGAGTTTCCAACAAACAAAGTTGTGGGTTTTAATGTTTGGTGTTTATATTTATATTTATAAAAATTAAAATTAATTTATAAAAAACAAAATTAATACATTTAATTAATACGAAAGAAGCATTAATATTAAACTTGAATAAAAGTACAAAGTCTTAATATTTCATTTGTAGGAACACGTGGCACACTAAGAATTCGATTCTTTTTAACCGGTCCAACGGCCTCAATCCACCACTCAAGAGGTTCTTTTCTTTGCTCATCTAATGTTTGTAGTCGCTCTTCTAATATTTTTTCATATCGCTCCTGCAAAATATTAGGTAAGTGTCATATTATAAATAAGAAAATGAGAAAAATATAAATGTTACTGATTCTGATCTCAGAATCTAGTTTGACAATAAAAGGGTTCATAATTCGGAAAAATACATTAATAAAAGGTCGTGAAAAACTAGTAAAGGCAATGTACAACCTCCTGTTGCATCAAATATGAAACTGTGACCAAACTGACAGTAAGCTTACATACAAAATCATTGTAATCTAAATATGAATCAAAAAAATGAAACTTGGTTCATAAGAACAAAAGGTGTTAACAACTTATTTCACTGAGAAGAACATAAGGTAACATATTAAATACAACATATAAATTAAGAGGAACTGATGTGAGGAAATGAAAATAATAATTAAAGATCATACAAACTTAAGTGTAAATCTCATACACACAAGAACGTTACAATGCTCACCAGAGGCGGTGCCAAAGCAGCAGCCGGCAGCTGGTATTCTGGAGCCAGTATGACAGTAACAGACATGTCAACTATAGTTGCACCCTGCCAAGGCACAAGTTTGAAATTGTTCATATGCAAAATCTTGCATGAATGTAAATAGGTATCCAGCCACAATTGCAGTTGTAAATAATGCAACTAAATCATCTTTATAGAATAAAAGTTAAAAAAGAAATGAATACATGGCATGACGGTATGAGAACTTACAGAGAGTAGAACTGCAGTCTCGGCTCCTTGAACGTCCTTGAAGGTAACATACGCAATCTGTGATCTCTCGGTATCACTATGAAACAAGTTTCATCAGATACATGGTGTTGCATATAAAGATGCCGCACACTCAAGTATAATATATATCTAAATATTTTAAGATCATTACCTATGCATTTCAACATATACAATATCGCCAGAAAAGGAGAAAAATTCCTTGATGTCTTGTTCAGATGCCCCAAAGGAAACATTACTGACTTTAACGGTTTTTAACTGTAACAATCAGGGATAAAAAAAATTCAGTTCAAGCTATCAATGCTCAAACAAACAGTCGAGACGAAAAACCTAACACACCAAATAACTTCTCAGCCAGTGAGTTTGGATGCAGTTGTACACAGATCCGGGCACTAGCTTTCACAATGATTTTTATCAGTATGACTATGACTTTTTAATTGCCCAAACACAACAAGTTCGTCCAGAGTACATAAACTAAATTACTTTCCAATCCACATCATCATGAAATATGAATATACTCATGCAGTCGTTACTTTGCATCAAACCAGAGTTGTATATTTAAGCTGACTAATTGGCTTTAAAATTAGTAAGAAGGCAGATTGTCAAGTCAAACACTTTCAGAATATTAGGAGTCTCATCTCGTATGTCTGACTACATTTGATTGATGAATAAAAAATAAAACCAAAAACAATGTATAATATATAATGAACCTATCATCATGTAAGACAACAAACAAAACGAAGACATCATAATTGGGTATGTCTCAAACACTAATAAGCAATGATAACATAACTCCTATAAGCATACATGAACAATAAAAAGATGTAGATTAATTACGATTACAGAAAACATGTGAAAAGAACTTAGGAATTTGGCTCTGTAGAACCCGAGATTACCAAACCCCAACTGCATATGGCAAGTCCATATCATCACTCTTGTAATCCAATGGACTATCAAGTAATAAAAGAAACGCCATGTAATCACACTCGTACAATTTTAACCTTTACAGCCTATGTATAGATCTCCGATACACGCATGATCCGCCAAGAAATTGAAAAACCTGATGTGTTTAACTAGTAGAACCCAGTACCTAAACTGAAAGCATCAACACAATCTTCTGACTACTGTCCTATAACTATTAAAATTCCAATAATGTTTGAGCAACAGAGTCATGTCTCCAAACATTGACCACAATATTACATCATTTTTGTGCAAACTGACAGAGGAAACCCAAATTACACCAGTTTACATTATTATTTTGGTCGGCCATCTTACTCAATTATAATCCACACTTAAACAACACCATGACTTCAAACAATATCTAATTAAGTGAATCCAAACTAGCCGTCTACAACCTCACATCAATATTCAGGCTTCCAACAATCCGTTTCATGCCATAACCGCAACTACATCAACCGGATCAAATCATTTGCTACTCGGCCAACTTTTACGATTCGATAGATCTACCTTTTCATCGCACAAAACCCTAACTCATCAAATCAACCTAAATACATTAAATCCGTAAAACGAGAATCGGCGGAAATGGATAAAATGAAAGTAAACAATAACTAGGTCAGAGAAACATGACCAACCGACGACATCGCTGCGAACCGGGATGCGAAGTCGGATTTGAGAGCGGAGGAACGAGAAGATGCGTAATGGTAAGGAGCGAAATCGATGTCGGAAGCGGCGGATTCTCAGCGGCGAAAATGGAAGGGAATATTCGAAACCGGGTCGACGATGACGGAAGAGAGATTTGTTTATATATAAAGAGGAGATACTTCGGAGTGCGTTCGTCGCGGCGCGAATCGGGTCTTACCATTGCGAATCAATTCGGGTCGGGCCTGCCTGCTTGGGATGGCACGTGATACGCACGTGATATATTCCTCAAGTTGAATAAATTATTATTAAAGTCTTCCAAAATATTTCCTAGATGAAGTATGAAATTTACAAAACCCTTCAAAACTTTCACTAATGTCAATTTAGTATCTTTCCGGCGAAGTAAGACGAAAAACCTAAGCAATGTTCTGAGCTTGGTGAAGCCATGAACGACACCAGAAGAGGACGAGGAAGGAGACAAAGGCAGCAGCATCGGACGGTAGAGTTATGGACGATCAAACTCTCGCCCGATCACAATTCAACAAAATTCTGTTCTATGCTAGATAAAATTTGGAACGAGCAATCAGGTCAAGAAGTTATATACCATTGGGCAGAATGGTTACAAAATTCTTCACTTCCATGCCTTGGAATTGGAACGGAAATAGTACTTGACCCTTCTAAAGTGTGTCCCTCCAAAGACAAGCGAGAATTGAAATTAATTATTTACGACCTTTATTTCCTACGAAAGTCTGTGGTATATACGAACAAATACCAACGGTATTTTTATTGACAAATATCTGTTGCTTTTACAAGTAATATAATCGACAGAATTAATTCCCACCATTTTTTGTGGCCTTTACATATATAACCGACAAAATACAATCTGTTGGTTCTGCTTTGTGGATTTTAGCAGTTTTTCTTGTAGTTAACTTCTCCTCCGCTTCCTCGAGGAGCATTCCTCGGAGGACGTTCTTCCTCCCCAAACATTCATTCTCACCGAGCAATCGTCGCTGCACACAAATTGGAGCAATTTCATGTTGACTGCTTCTCCAGAACTCCACCGCTGCATATGCTCGTAAAGCACACTTAGAGAACTTTACGGATACAAATCCGCAAGTCGAATTATCTTTGATTCATCGAATTTGGAGAATGAGTTCTTAGGATTAAGACACTCAACCCAAGTGACTAATTATATGTTTGACTGACTAAAGCGATTCTCTATCTCTTGACAAATTTGATCAATCACCTAGAAAAGTAGCTTATCTTTAGCATTTTATTCACAAAAAATTAACTCAATAGACAATAGAAAAAAATTGAAGTACTTGATAACATATATCATCTCTGAGTTTGAGTCATTTGTTGTAGCATAACTCAAACGAAATCGGCTTTGAACTTTATCTTCCATGTTAAGAATGTTAATACCATTTTTGGCACAAAAATTATTTACACCTTCCAAAAGCTCATCCCATCCATTCTCCCTTAATGCTAGCAATCTTGTATTGGTGTTATGAGTTAAACTTACGGCCTCCATAATATTTTGATTCTTTTTTTTCTTACAAGAATTGTGACAAAACATTTGTCAACCCTAATACTAGATTCATCAAGTGAGTAATGAAAATAAATTGAATGAAAACTAATTGGAATTGGTGAGCAAAATAATGAATGTACATTGCACATGAATTTTCAATCAAGATAAGAGTCTTTGAACCATTAAGTTCACCTCGCATAATAGAAGGTCCATCGTATCCTTGACATCTTAGCTTAGAGAGACACAATCCACACTTACCAAAGAATTCATCAATCTTCTTTTTTAAAGCTAGTGATGTGGTATCAATAACGGAGACAACTCCAACAAAACTTTCCATCACTATTCCATGGTTGTTTACATATGTTAAAAGAATTTGTCCTCAATATCACTAATGATGACTTTTGTTGTCTCGAATCCACATGTATTTACCATAGCCTTATGAACCGAATGACAAATAAGTTTGTTATTTTCGAGCGCATTTTCATTCATCACATCTTCTACAAAAAGGTTTCTTGAATTATACCAATCAAGAATTTCCAAAAAAAATTCCTCTATTAAGTGAATCATTCATTTCATCATGGTTCCGAAAAGCTAACCTTGTTGAAATAGCAAACTAACAACATCAACAACGGTAGTTTCCAGTTCGAAAGAAAGAAAATGATCAAAAAAAATTAAAAAAAATATATTAATTAAAAAATATATTTATTTAGGGAAAAAGAGAGGGGTCCCGGGACCCTCCAGGATCCCTGGATCCGCCAGTGTGTGAGGGGATTCGTTAAAGAGAGAATAGAGCTCTTTTCTATCATTCTTATAAGTATTGCATCTTAAATCAAAATATCATACGCTATCGTAGTTTCTATAAATCGTGTTTGTCTTAGTTTGCCTGACATTCAAATTTATAGTGTCTGAACATCTGATATCGATAATATCGAACTCTAGACTTGTCACATTCTCAATGTAACCACTATAAACTATTTGAATAATAATACTCATGTACTAAGGGTCTGTTCTTTAGAGCTGAACTTATATTTAATTTAAACTGAATTTAACTTAACTTAACTGAATTTAACTTAACATAAATTAACTTAAGTACTTAAGTTAAATACTGTAATTTTGTGGTAGTCTAGTAGTGGTATGGTTGGGGTGGTGGTGTTGTACTGCCGGTGGTGTGGTGGTGCGGTGGTGGTGGTGGTGGTGTAGTATTGTTATGGTTGGGGTAGTGGTGTTGTGGTGGTGTAGTAGTGTGGTGGTGGTGTGGTGATGTAGTAGTGTTATGGTTGGGGTGGTGTTGTAGTGTTATGATTGGGGTGGTGGTGGTGTAGTAGTGTGGTGTGGTGGTGTAGTAGTGTTATTGGGGCCGGCCCAACCGTGAGGCCCATGAGGCAGCCTCACGGTTGAGAAGGCCATAAATTTTTTTTTTAGGATTTAGTGTTGGAGGAGTCAAACCAAAGTAATTGCCCTGAATTAAAGGCATGACACAAATAGAGGAAGCACCAAATATAGAATACGCAGTATACATGAATTAGAGTAACTATAGCATTAAATAGGAATTTTCTGTACTTCTATATAAGCCTGTAAATCTAATGTAATATCATTCAATTCAATATACAAATCATTACCTTCTATCTTGGTATCAGGCCACTCTATATTTCGATCCCTTTCCTTTTCCAATCGAAAATATGAGTTCTTCAGTAGCTGCTAAATCCGACACTGTCGATGCCATTGTTTCATCCTCCTCAACTACACTCTATGCCTCACCCATACCACAGCCCTCGATCAGACTCGATGGGACAAACTTCCTCCTATGGAAAACACTGGTTCTAACAAACTTTTCCGGGCTAAACCTCCATGGCTACCTCGACGGCTCTGTCCAAGCACCCGAGAAGATACTGACCAAAGGAGCAGGCGATGCAGCCCAGGCTGTACCAAATCCGGCGTACCACACATGGTGGCAGCAAGACCAACGGGTTCTTGGCGCCCTGTTAACCTCCATGACCCCTGAAATAGCCACCCAAATGGTTGGCCTCCCCACCGCTTCCCAGCCTGGACTGCCGTGCACGGCATGTTTGCTGCACAGAACCGTGCCACAATTCGACAGACGAGACTACAGCTGCAAACCCTACGCAAGAGAGATTCACCAGCTGCCGAATACTTCCAGAAGATGAAATCCCTGGCAGATACGATGGCCACGATTGGCAGTCCTCTGACTGATGACGAATTAATCGACTACATCCTTGCCGGACTCGGGCCGCAATACGGCCCCTTAGCAGCCTCGCTCACAGTCGCCAACAAATCGGTAACACTCACCGACTTTTATGCATACCTTCTATCCTATGAATCGATGCAGGAACAGCACCATCAATTAGGAGAATGGGCCGTCTCCGCAAATTCAGTTGCTCGAGTATCCGATTCCGAGAACCGCTCCGGCCGTCGTTCACAATCCGGCCGCGACAGACGCAACCAACAGCCCAGATCCGGTGAAGAAGGAAAGCCGAACAACAGAGGCGGAGGATCTCGCTCCCGCAATGGAAACGGCCGATATCGTCCCAAGTGCCAGATCTGTCGCCTTTTCGGTCATGAAGCATTCAATTGACAGAACAGGTTCAATGAATCCTACAACCCGGATGACGCCCGATATGCCAATTCCATTGACCGCCGTTCCTTTTCCAACCCAAATTGGTATATGGATACCGGAGCCACCGACCATTTAACAAGTGATCTTGAACGCCTAACAAATCAGGAACGTTACAATGGAAGGGACCAAGTTCAGGCAGCCAATGGTACAGGTATGTTTATTTCGCATGTTGGTAATTCCTGTCTAACCGGTTCACAAAACTCTTTGGTCCTTAAAAACGTTTTACATGTTCCTTCCATCAACAAGCATCTTGTTTCTGTAAACCGTCTTGTGTGTGATAATAATGCATTTATCGAATTCCATTCTGACCATTTTGTGATAAAGGACAAGGACACGAAGATCATCCGACTCCGAGGTAATGCACACAATGGTCTCTATCCAATTCCACAAGCTCCGGCGTCCCTCATCAAATTTACAGCTTCAAGTGTGAAAGTCTCACCTCAAATCTGGCATCACAGACTTGGACACCCTTCCTACAAGATTGTTCGTGACATTGTCACGAAACATTCTATTCCTTGTTCACTTGATACCACAAAACCTTCTGTTTGTGATTCCTGCCAACGTGCCAAAAGCCATAAATTACCATATACCAGTTCACATCGTACTACTTCTTCTCCTCTTATTCTAATACATACAGATGTTTGGGGTCCAGCATTACCTTCCTCCGGAGGCTATCGCTACTACGTTAGCTTCATCGATGACTATAGTAGGTTCTGTTGGATTTATCTCATAAAATCCAAGTCTGATGTCGAGTCTGTCTTCTATTCTTTCAAAACCCATGTCGAACGCCAGCTAAACACAAAAATTCGAGCCGTGCAATCCGATGGTGGAGGCGAATATGCACGCCTACATCAATATTTCATCCGCGAAGGTATTACTCATCGGGTGTCTTGTCCCTATACGTCCCAACAAAATGGTGTCGCCGAACGCAAACATCGACATCTTGCTGAAACCGGCCTAGCCCTCCTTGCCCATTCTTCATTACCTACTCGTTTTTGGGATGAAGCTTTTACCACAGCTTGCTATCTTATAAACAGAGTGCCAAGTCCAGTCCTAAACAATGATACACCATTCACTCGTCTCTTCCAGATTGAACCAGACTACTCTTTCCTACGGACTTTTGGTTGTGCTTGCTGGCCAAACTTGCGCAAATATAATTCCCACAAACTCGATTTCCGTTCCACAATATGTGTCTTTTTGGGCTACAGTACATACCATAAAGGATACAAATGTTTGGACAAACGTTCGGGCCGCATATACATCTCCAGAGATGTTGTATTTGATGAGACCTTGTTTCCTTTCTCCTCCGAATATTCATCTCAGAAACCCACTTTGAGTTCTCTAACTTCCTATCCAGATAGTGAACCGGTTACTCAGGAGTCTTCCATGCGAAATTATACTCTGTTACCTATGGCTACTAACGGGTTTTCTGAGTGTTATGTTCCTTTACAGGCTGGACTAAATCCTACAAGCAACGGGTCCATAACCAACGCTGCTGCAGCTCCAACATTGGAGAATTCTTCACCGGCCCACTCATCAGGTGCATCACCTCATGCCTCATCCGAGGCCCAGCACCCAGCTCCCAACCCAAACATTTTATCTGATGCAATACCAACAATAGAGGACTCCCCACCGGCCCATTCACCAAACGCATCTCCTGTGGATATTCCAAGTAGGCCTACAGATCCGGCCCGGTCCATTCCCGACACTCAACCCTCAACATCAACCGCTTCACTGCAGGCTGCCATCCAGACGCGAGCTCGGGCAGGAATCCATCGCCCAAAGCAATTCACCGACGGGACGATTCGATACAATCCGACGAGACGAACCTTCTTAGCCACTCCGGTCTCGTTCCGCTCCGCTCTATCTGATCCGGCGTGGCGCACAGCTATGAAATCGGAGTACTCTGCTCTCTGCAAAAACAAAACCTGGGTTTTGGTTCCGAGACCGTCAAATACAAACGTCGTGGGAAGCAAATGGGTGTTCAAGCTCAAGCATCGTCCTGATGGGTCAATCGAAAAACACAAAGCATGCCTGGTAGCTCGTGGTTTCACCCAGAAGTCAGGTATCGACTATGACGAAACTTTTAGTCCGGTTGTTAAGACGGTAACAATCCGAATCATCTTATCAATTGCGATGAGCCGTGGCTGGACGCTTCGGCAGATCGACGTCAACAACGCCTTTCTCCATGGTCACCTGACACAAGAGGTCTACATGAAGCAGCCTCCCGGTTTTGAACATCCTCGCTATCCGGGATATGTTTGCAAACTCCAGAGATCGATATACGGGCTCAAGCAATCTTCTAGGGCCTGGTATGCTCGACTGAGCACAAGACTTCGGCAACTTGGCTTTCACCCATCCCGAGCAGACACTTCCCTGTTCATTTTTCAGCGCCGAGGTATTACACTTTACATCCTTGTCTATGTGGACGACATTTTGATTGCAGGTTCGGATGATGCCGCAGTGTCCCAATTAGTTGAGTCCCTCTCTGACTCCTTTCCGGTCAAAGACCTTGGCCGTCTCTCATATTTCCTTGGATTGGAGGTAGCGTACAATTCAGGGGGAGTCACACTATCCCAGAAACGATATGCTCTAGAACTCTTGCACAAGTCGTGTATGGAGAATTGTAAGCCTTCCTCCACTCCAATGTCCGCCACTGACAAACTTGCTAAGGATAGCGGTCGGTTACTCACAAGTGAAGATGCCTCCAGATATCGCAGCATAGTTGGAGGGCTTCAGTACCTCACCCTCACGCGTCCAGACATCTCCTTTGCCGTTAATAAAGTTTGCCAATACTTATCTGAGCCTACGGATATTCACTGGGAAGCAGTTAAACGGATATTGCGCTATATTAAAGGTACTACAGATTTTGGATTAACCTTTCGAAGCTCACCACTTACCCGGATCAGTATTTTTACCGATGCCGATTGGGCTGGATGCCCTGATGATAGACGTTCTACCAGTGGTTTCGCAGTCTATCTTGGACCCAACTTGATCTCTTGGAGTGCCAAGAAACAGCCTACAGTGTCCAGGTCGAGCACCGAAGCTGAATACAAAGCCCTAGCTAATGAAACCGCTGAAGCTATTTGGGTACAAAGTGTCTTAAAGGAACTCGGCGTTCAATCAAAGAAACCACCAATATTATGGTGTGACAACCTAGAAGCTACTTACCTAACTGCAAATCCGGTGTTTCATGCGCGCACCAAACACATTGAGGTTGATTTTCATTTTGTCCGAGAAATGGTATCAAGAGGTGCTCTAAATGTCAGATTCATTGCATCTGGTGATCAGCTGGCCGATGTTTTCACAAAGCCAGTGACACGCCAATTACTCAAACGTTTTCAAAACAATCTAAACCTCATTACATGTGGCTCAGATCGAGGGGGAGTGTTGGAGGAGTCAAACCAAAGTAATTGCCCTGGATTAAAGGCATGACACAAATAGAGGATGCACCAAATATAGAATACGCAGTATACATGAATTAGAGTAACTATAGCATTAAATAGGAATTTTCTGTACCTCTATATAAGCCTGTAAATCTAATGTAATATCATTCAATTCAATATACAAATCATTACCTTCTATCTTTTAGTACTCTCTCTTCTGTCTTCTCTCCCGACTTCCGCTTCAACACTTAAACCTTGGGATTGCCTTCTTTGACTATCAGATCAGGGCCACTTCCATCGACAGTGACGATTCTTCTTTCTTTGCAGCAATGGAAGAAGATGGTGTTGTGGAAGTCAGCTTCACTGGGCTAGCTACCGGAGCTCTAGGATCTGAGTTTGGAGCTGTGGTGGCTATTATCTATGCATCATTAAGTTTTGCAGTAGTGGTGGCCTGCGTGTTGGGTATTGGCTCAATTGTGTGTCAATGCTTTCGTGGAACAAACTTATTTATATGTAATTCCTTGTTTTCAGTTCTTGTTGGGAGTTTGATTTGGTTCTTTCCGTTCGATGCCATCGATACTGCTAATAGGTTCTTGTGCTTTGTTATGCTATGCTCTATCACTGCACTTGTGGTCATTGGTTCATCTGTGGCTAGAACCAACGTGTTGACCTCATTTCGCAATGTGACATGGGCATCATTTGCCATCTTGTCAGCCATACCCGTAACAGTGCTCACATTGGGGTTTTATGTGATCACACCTTTTGTGTGTAGAATTGCTGGTTGCACTGTCTACCAGGCCCGGAAGGCAATAATTATGGGTGGGTCTATTCCATTGGTTATGGTTTTACTGTGGAAAATTGTTGTTTTAGGGCTTGCTGGGACTAGCACAACGGCCTCTGTAAGAAATCGCATTTCGCTTTTGCTATCCATCTGCCTTGACTGCAGTTCAGGGCTTTCCGGATTTGCATTTTCAGCATTGGCAACAAGCTTGATCGGGTATGCAGCATTGTCAAACTTTACTTTCGGGTATGCAGCATTGTCAAACTTTACTTTTGGATCTTAAGAATATGTTTGGTTTTTATTTTGAATTACCAAGTTATGATGTACTTTTTGCTTTAAATTGTAAGCATTATCATCTATCGAATGGTTGAAATCGTCATCCAAAAGGCATCTTTTTGTGCCTCGCCTCAGGCCACCAGAAGTGTTGAGCCGCCCTTGAGTGTTATGGTTGGGGTGGTGTTGTGGTGGTGGTGTGCGGATGAAAGAGATGATGAATAGTGTTGGTGGTGTTGTTATGGTGGTGATGAATAATGGTGGCACTTAACTTAACTTCAGTATTGAAAATTTAATTTATAAAGAAAACATACCCTAACTATGTCTCGTCTATAATTTAATGGTGGAGATATGGAAAGAAAGTTTGCAGTATTACTATTGAAATCTTAAAAGTAAATGAAAATAATCAAATCAAATTGTAATTGTAGAGGTTCAGTAAATAATGTCTCTAAAATAATATAATCTTACCATAGGATGCTTGGAGATAGGCCTGTCCATTCAGCCTTTCGAGCCCGTAAGCCCGCAGCTCGATCCTCAGGCCCACCGGTCCACAATCCGGTCCAACTCCTTCACAAGCCCGTTAATAGTTCAGTCCGAACTGCATAAAGCCGGGAAAAAGTCAAACAAATTTAGTCTGATCCGGCCCGTCAGTCCGGTCCGAACAAAGTCCATCAAACTTGGCCCTGCTCTACCCGCCTCAGCCCACCTGTTATTACTATATGTTGATTATGTTTGAAACCCTAAAAATCCACACAGCCGCCTCTTTTTCGCTCTTCTTTCCTACGCTTCTCTCCACCACACAGCCGCCTCTCTCCTCTCCAAAATCCAGATCCTCCTCCTCCATCCACCGGTCCTCTCTAAACTCCTCTGCGCTCCCCCACATACAATCAATAAGTTGATTTCGTATATGTATGTTTTTCTTTTTAGATATGTATAGATCTTTCGTTTTCGATTTTTTTATCTGTTTGAAGCTAGTTGTTGAAGCTTCGATTTATATGTTTTCTAATATTTCTTTTTAATTTTCTATCTGTTTTTGGAGCTTTGATGGGTTGAACGGTAGATTTTTTTTGATAATTTCAGCACCTTTAGAGTGGCTCAGTAGCTTTGATTCATTTTTTATTTAATCTGTTGAACATGTTGACCCCTTAATATAGATCTATTCATTATTTTTAAAGCTTTATTCACACTTGTTTCATTTGTTCATACTTATTTGTATTTATTAGTTAGGTTATTTATATATATGTTGGGTGTATTTATAAATCTTTTTTCTTTTCAAAATTTATTTGTATACATCCGTTTGATTTATTTCTGTTAATATCTATTGGTTGCTTTTTATTTAATCTCTTTATGTATGTAAAATGCTAAATAGTGATTTGTAATTTTTTTTTTCTAAGTTTTTATTATTTTTTTAAAATATATTATTTTATTGGTTAGTTTTGATATTCTGCTAGTTTATCTTAAAACCTTTTTGATATCTGTTAGTTTAGTTGTTAGTTTATAATGATATTTTATTAGATTATCTTAAAAATTTTTTGAACCTTGCATATTTTTTAATTAATCTGTACAACATGTTAACCGCTTATGTAAGATTTGATAATTTATTTTTGAAGCTGTTTTTTTTATAAAAATTTATGTGTTCATATTTGTTTTTATTTAATCTCTACATGTATGTTAAATGCTTAATAGGAATCTGTAATGAAGTATTTTTTTTTTGATCTTTTAAAATTAAACTATTCATTTTTATCTACTATGTACATGTATGTTAAACTTTTACTATTTTAATGTTAACAATTTTTTGTTTTGTTATTGCATGTTCTTTTGTTAAATTTGTATAATCATGTTATTTATATATATTATCCTGATCTATAATTTTATTGTGCTAATTGCTTATTTTCTTATGAGCTATTTTCATTGTGCAGGTACATTAATGAATCTGAGCTCTTTGATTATTGGTTCAGTCTTGTCGCATCAGATAATCTGACCTTTATTTGCTATGAATCTGAATTGTTGCTAGCATTAGTATGTTTTAAGTTTTCTGCTAGTCGGCATAGGCAACGGGCCCGGCTCGAACAAAAATAGACTGGCCCGTTATTATTTTTCGAGCTGGGCCAGACCAATATAAAATACTAAAGACCGTGGGGCGCCCGTAGGCTCGAACATTTATGAGGTCGGGTCGGACTTTCCCGAAAACATAAAAATATTAAAATAATTTAAAAAGATAATCATTTTTTCCTTCTTTTGATGTTTGAGAATATTTATCATACACAATTAGGAATTCACCAAGCACCAATTCACGGTTCAAAGATCAAACAATAACATTACACCTGCAAAAGTATACCAAATAATTAGGAATTTTTCATACACAATTAACACCCACTGTAACAAACAATTACAGATTATTTAAAAATGATAAGAAATTTCAGATCAAACAATCATCATCGAGTTTGACATAGAAATTGTTATACTACATTACAGATCAAACAATACTCTGTACTGTAGTATTAAAAAAGTCAATTTTCTCCAATTTTAGAAACCAATCCCTGACCAAAAAGGAATCTTCCCCCAAAATATTTTCAACGAAATCCATGCATGACCTTACTCAAAGCCCAGATAACATCGAGCTCAAAATAAATAAATAAAGCCTCCATTTTGAGAGCACCCGTATGAGAAGATTGAAGTTTTAGAAACTAGAGCAATGGATAAAAACAAAAAAAAATGACAACAGAAACAAGCCAGCACCAGCAACACCAACCTGTGAAAGAAAACATTTGCAGTCGGTCAAGGCATGACAGAGAGACGGTGTCGAGCTTTTTGAGACTTCCACATTTGTAGTCGGTGTCGGCTGGAGCTGGACGGATGTAAGAGGATTCAGTTGCACGGACAGTGCCAATGCAAGGTGGAGGTGGAGTGGTGGACGAATGGAAGACTAGAAGAGGGAGAAGTGAGGCGGCTGCTGTTTGAGGAGATTGAGTTTTAGCTTTTAAGGTTTCACCATTAGGGCATATGCAGCGGTCGCTTTCTCTTCGAGCAATCAGCAAGTGATTGCTCCATTTTTGTGCGCAGCGGTGAATGCTTGGCGAGAAGAAATGCTGGAGGAGGAAGAAATTTCTCGAGCGAATGCTCCTCGAGGACGCGGAGGAGAAATTGATGCTTGAGAATTGGAGCAATTGCTGAGAATTGCTCCTTGAGAATTGCTCGTCGAGAAATAAATTATTCCAGGAAGAAATTGTTGGCGGAGAACTTTCTCGAGGAGAAAACCACTGCATATGCTCTTAGATGACTAGAAAATTAATTTTTAGGCTTAGGTCTGTTTTTTCTGGTCGGGCCAATTTAGCAGGCTGGTTCGGGCTTCCGATATTAGACCCAACCCCGGCTCGGCCCTTATCGGGTTGGGCTTTTTCAATACTACGCATGGGCCGGACCGAACCTTGAGCCCACGGGCCTTCGGGCTGAAAATTGGGCCCCGGGCCAACTGGACCGTTTGCAGAGGGCTATCTGCTAGTATGTTTGGTTGTTGGTTTGATGTGAGATTCCTTAAAATGTTTGATTAACTTTTGTAGTATAAAGAATCTGCTAGGTACACATTTATAGTCCAAAATTGAATTTAATTTAGGCTTTCATGGAACATATAATATCCGACAGTGATGGAACTACTGAGCATACTAGTTCAACAACACCCACATGTGTCCCTGGTAAAATTAAATTAACCTCTAATGTGTGGAAATATTTTGAAACAGTTAAAGAGGAATTCATTCGTGGAAATTAACCTCTATTTCTTGAAACGAGAAATGCTCACCCATTTGATTGATTTTTTGCCTTATTTGGTTGCTTATCAACTTAATGATTTTTTTGAGATTGATGTATAGCGCCTTTTGCGGTTCTATTTACATAATCAGTTGTAATGCACAATGTACATGTTTTTTGGTCTAACTAGTTGTGTTGTTGATGATGACATGATAATTAAAATGCGGTGGGATCTTGCAGTTGATAGATTTGCCTCGCCATAACCCTCGTAATATCTACATTTCCATCCACAAGAACTCCAAAACTATTCAGTCTGTTGTATTTGTATTTTCAATGTCATATTGTAGAATGTATTTAGTATTTGTAGTGTAGGAGTTAGTTTGCAAGGTAGTGCAGATATGTGAATGTGGATGTGATTGAAGATCTAAATGATCTATAATGTAGAGTCCCGAACTGAAATAATGTAACTAGAAATCGAAATTTTCATATTATACATTTAATAGTCCGTAAGCACGACAAACTTCGGGCTAGCCCTGTTAAGCTCGACCCGAGCAACAGATCTAGGGCTGCGGGCGGGCCACGGACTTCTTTATTTTGAATCGGGCTGGCCCGACCCAATCTTTTAAATGAGTTAAGACTATAAAGTTTTAGGTCTATTAAGGATCGGTCTTGATTTTTTTCGACTGTACCAGTCCGGCTAGGCCCATTGGAGAGGAGACGCAATTAATTTTGAGGATACTGTAACATGTAAGTCAAATAGTCCTTCAAATGTTTAATTCCAAACAGAATAGAATGTATGACCAAACATAAAGTTCGAAAACGAAGAAAGAGGAGGAGGGGCTTGCTAGGTGTTGTTTTTTATGAAGTTTTATCTCCTTCACCATTTATAAGAGGGAGGGAGATATATACTTCAACATTCCAAAATGTCAATATATGCATTTAGCATCCCAATGCTTAATTGGAGGACCATCATTTTTCAGTTAGGCACAACTGAACACGAAGGTTCATGGCTTTGGGTGAAAACATTCCAAGTAAAAGTTAGAAGAGGAGCATGAGTGTTCACAATGGACCAACTTAATGTCCGAGGTTTTCAGATTTTATTTAGAAAAAATAACAAAGGAATTCATCACGATGTTCCTTTACAAAGTACATGCTTTTCAAGTAGTAGTGTTCGAACATCAATTTTAGGTCCAATTTTAATATATGAATAATTAATTTTGTATATATGATTATGAATCAAATTAAATTCATTTGTTTCTACTGATGTAGATCAATCTACAACTGCTAGGACGGACCAGACAAAATAAAGATGATGAAAAGCATGAAGCATTAAAGTCAACAACTCAAAATTTTAACCAACCATTTATTTGCATTTGCTTATTATTTTTAGGGTTCCGATCGAATTGCGTCGTCTCAATCCAGATCCTCAATTGTATCGAGTAATTTCTTTATTGTAGAATGGCCATATGCATAGCTGCTCGTCGGCTATCCGCCGGATCACCCGCTACCTTGCTTGGAGGATTGCGTCATGTTGCTCCCTGGAGATCTTTTTCGTCCCAGTTCAGAGAGGAAAAGGATACCTTTGGCCCCATTCTCGTTCCTTCTGACAAGTGGGTTTTACTTTTATTTGTCTCTTCAGTGTTTGATTTAAGCAACTTAGGGTTCTTGTTAGTTTTCCAGTATGATCAATATTTTGGGGATGTCGAATCACTGATTTATCCTGTAAATTTCCGTGTTGCATAGTGGGGAACTAATGTGAATTTATACTGTGAAGACAGATTTTTAAGCTTCTATCTACAACTCTGTCTTTTTTTCTTTTCTTTTTTGTGAGGGTGGTTCTTCTCTCTCATTATCAGGCAATCACAACTGTATACCAATGCAAAATATATATGTCAAGCCCTATCAAATCTCCCCAATAAATATCAACAATTTTGTTATTGCCTGTCAGGTTGTGGGGTGCCCAAACTCAAAGATCATTGCAGAACTTTGACATTGGTGGTGAGCGTGAACAAATGCCTGAACCTATTGTTCGAGCTTTTGGTATCCTCAAGAAGTGTGCTGCAAAGGTTTTATCTAGATTCACTATTTTCCTTTTCAAATTATTTTTGGTTTCATCAGTATACTACCTTGTGGAATCCTTGCTGTAGTCTTGTAACTACGTTTCTTATACCTAATGTGATTACATAAAACTACAAAACTAGAAAACCTTCAGTGATGTTTTCATGAAGTAGTTTATGTCCCTTAGAGTAGCTGTAATAATGTACTTTACCTGGTAAAGGTTTTTTTGTAAAATATTCTAAATGGCGTGCATTGTATATACTCATTACATAAATTAAATGTGAATAGATTTCAGCACTCTATTAAAGAATTTAAGGTAAATCAGATAATGCGTTCTATGCTAGTTTTAGAAATATTGCTAGCTTTGCTAAGGACTGCAACTTATAACTATCAACATGATAACACATCAGGATCCCTTTCACTGCTTCAATCATGCGCCATAGTTATTGTGTATGTCATGCTTATAATCCAATGCAGGTTAACATGGAATATGGTCTTGATCCAAAAATTGGGAATGCAATAATGCAAGCAGCCCAAGAAGTAGCAGAGGGAAAGCTAAATGATCATTTCCCGTTAGTGATATGGCAAACTGGCAGTGGTACTCAAAGTAACATGAATGCTAACGAGGTAATCACACCAGATTTCACTTCTAATGTTTCTTTAATATTTTATCGGCTGTACGCACCTGTTTTCTTATAATAAAACTGAATTTGCCATGTATACCCATTGATGGTATGAAATATCATTTCTAAATTGTACTGCACCTGCTGACATCTAGGTTATAGCCAATCGAGCAGCTGAGATCCTAGGGTTTAAGCGTGGGGAAAAGGCTGTCCACCCTAATGATCATGTAAACAGGGCTCAGTCATCAAATGACACTTTTCCTACTGTAAGATTTTCTATTTTATCTTAAAATGCTTCTATCATAGCTGATGTATTCCAGTGTCTTTTTTATACCCAAGTTTGTGGTAGTATACCTCAGTGTTATCTTTCGCAGTTTTACTTCATATTTTATTTGATGTACACTTGTTTGGACCAGGTGATGCACATTGCAGCAGCTACTGAAATTAATTCAAAATTCCTACCAAGCTTGAAGAATTTGTATACATCATTAAATGCTAAGGTAAGGAGAGCATTTCATGTTCTTTCCATGTTTAGGAATTTCATCCTCTTAGCTTTTTGCTGAATTATGCCAGGTAACTAGAACAGTCTTTTAGTGCTTATGACCAACATGCTTACTTATAAAGCTGCTTTCCTTTTCCTGATCATACTTTAGTCCCTGGAGTTCAAAGATATTGTAAAAATTGGACGTACCCACACTCAAGATGCAACACCTTTAACTCTTGGCCAAGAGTTCAGTGGCTATACTACGCAGGTTAGAACTTGCCAAAATATCGCATCTATAATGCTCTTTAACTTATAAGGCATTACTTGTCTAAATGTGGTATTTAATTTGTTTTTTTCCCAATAGGTTAAGTATGGAATTGATAGGGTCATGTGCACTCTGCCTCGCATGTACCAGGTTCTCAGCTGATATTGTATTTCTATAATGTTGATCTCCTATAATTTTCCAGAATTACAACAATTAACATTATTGTTATTTTTAGCTTGCCCAAGGTGGTACAGCTGTGGGCACCGGATTAAACACAAAGAAAGGGTATGTATTCATCTAAGTTTTAATTCCTGTCCTTTTATTTTCTGCGTCTCTAAATAAATAATTCCCTCACATTTGAAGAGCTGTTAATTGCTCTTGTTTCTCAAACAACCTATTATATGGGTTTCACGCAGAATATGAAAAAGGTATTCAAGTTGTATCAAAGATTTGAGCAACGACCATGAACTATGGTATACATTTGCATTGTTGCTTCATGAAGAAAAAACCTTCGGAATCAAAATGTCACTTTCTGTTCAGGTTTGATGTGAAAATAGCTGCAGCAGTGGCTGATGAAACCAATTTGCCCTTTATAACAGCTGAAAACAAGTTTGAGGCACTGGTAAACCTCTGAAGTCCCTGTTCTGTAATCTTCATTTCTCTTGTAAATCAGTTTTGTTTTTGGACTAATTAAATAGCAACACTACGTATTAGTTATTACAGTAAAACATTATACCTTTTGAGGGTAAGGTATGCGTGGTAGTATTTTTCAACTGACGGCTAGATTCCCAGGCTGCACACGATGCTTTTGTTGAAACAAGTGGAGCTCTGAACACTGTAGCTGCATCTCTTATGAAAGTTGCTAATGATATACGCTTATTGGGAAGGTGGCTGGATGGTTTAGATTACCTCCATGACTCATACTCTTTTTTGATGTTGATTTTGTGGTTCTCATAGTTTCATTTTTTGGTTCAGTGGACCACGTTGTGGGCTTGGTGAACTCATTCTTCCAGAAAATGAGCCAGGCAGCAGTATCATGCCTGTAATGTTTTATCTCCTTTTTATTCTTTCTTTCCCATTTCATTTTGACTTGTCTATCTTTACCTGGCGAATATAAGCTACCCTCCGTAATTTCAGTGTACACACATTTAGTAAACCTATTTTATTTCAGGGGAAGGTTAATCCAACTCAGTGTGAAGCTCTTACCATGGTCTGTGCTCAGGTAAAATATATTGTTGAGAATGGTTGTGACTTTTATGTCCATGTTTTTTGAAATTTGGTAAAAGTTGATAGGCACTGCACTTAAGTTTTGTCGCATTTTGTTTCCATTTATTAAAAATAACTGTGTTATAAAACTCTACATAAATGTATTTTGCAGGTCATGGGGAATCATGTGGCCATCACTATTGGTGGATCCAATGGTCATTTTGAATTGAACGTCTACAAACCATTGATTGCAAGTGGTCTTTTACGTGTAAGACTGAGTTTTCCTTACTTTTATTTTTTTGTACTGTAGCCTTGGTTGAGTCAAGTTTATACAATCCATCATCTATAGTTGAACTTCATTTCCAAGGTGAAATATATAAAATCTTAGTTTTACATCTGAAGTTGCGCATGAAAAGCTCAAGTCATGAATTTATTAATACATCATTCCAGTCATTGAGATTGCTGGGAGATGCATCTGCTTCGTTTGATAAGAATTGTGTTAGAGGAATTCAAGCCAACAAGGAAAGGATTGCTAAATTGCTTCATGAGGTAAATTTATCGTTGAACGATCTACTTTGCCATGGTGTGTATTGTAAAACTGAAGCTGATGATAATACTTGATTTTACAGTCACTGATGCTTGTCACAGCATTGAACCCTGTAAGTTTCAACTGTATTGCTCATGCATAGTTCTTCACGAGTCTTATGAGCTTTTGATAGTTATTGTTATTTTTACTAGAAAATTGGTTACGACAATGCTGCTGCAGTTGCTAAGAAAGCACACAAGGAGGGAACTACTCTCAGGGTAATCATCTCGCGCTGTTCATTGGATCTTTCACCCTATATGGGGGATGTAATGCTTATATGCCTGCCGTGTGTGGGTTGAGACTGATTGAGTTAATGAAATTTCTCTTTGTAGGAAGCGGCATTGAAATTAGGAGTACTCACCAATGAAGAATTTGAGACTCTTGTAGTGCCTGAGAAGATGATTGGGCCCACCGACTGATCTCTTCTTCGGTGTCCAGTGTCCCCTGCCCTTGTGACGGACGAATGCAGAGTCTGCTGATAATGAGAGTTACCATTATTTTGGTTGGGAAAATCCAACCATCATATTTTTCACTAGAGATGCGAGCAAACAAATAAGGGGAGGTCCACCAGGAATTCTTATGTCATTGGTGGACAAGTTGATAAAACAGCAGCAGCACGCACGCTGATATCATCTGTTTTTTGATTAAATTAAACAAGTTCAACACGTTTTACAATTAACTTAACCACGACCTACCTAGCCGATGATTTCTTTGTCTGTTGCAATTTATAACAAAAACATCAGATTTTACAACAACCTGACTAAGAAAAAACTTTAGAACTGCCCTGTCTTCTAAAATAGATATTTCAAATGTTCAGTCTGATAAATTCATTTCTGAAATGTTTTTTTTTTAATGAGAACGGTTATGACAAGACTGGTCTCTTTAAAAAATAGGAAACATTGCACAACAAGATCGGATAGCTGCATTTTTTTAATGACATGATCGCTCTCATCTGAATTATACTGAATTAGATGACATGAAGGATGAAATACATTTAATTTAAGACTGGATATCACTGGTCAAATTAAACGGACCCATTAAAACATAACTGGTCTCAAATTCTTCAACACATTTATGTTTTTCCTTTTGTTGTGTTGCTTACTTGCTTTAATGTCGTGACTTTAAAAAGGTTCACACCCATTTATGATCTGATAGAACATTATTGGGGAAGGAAATTGAAAAGTGTAATCGAGGAATATATGCTGCAGAGAGGGAGTCCAATCAATTACAAGCATATATGAAACCACCAACAGATTAAAGTGTGTACAAGAAACACCAAGCAAAGGATCCCAAGGTGGTTCCAAAAAGAAAAAAATCTGGGAACGCGCGTCGTTGTGCGCGCCAAACTTGTATTTATAATTTCAAGCTTTAGCTAATGTAGCGGCAAGCAAAGGTCGAACCAAGAGAACTGACTGTGAAGCGATTCCCTGTAAATACAGAACTAAAGGGAGGTTTTGAGCAAGTTGATTGCGAGAAAGAAAGTAAAAAGTGTGAATATCAATTACGAGAAGTATTCAGCCAAGGGAATTCAATAGTGACTGTTATCATTGACTTCTAAAGATAGCTATTCTAATCAAACATGCGATCATTCCGACAAAGGTAATAATCTAGAGTATTCCGACAAAGGTGATACTAAGTCTGGATTCTACTGCTTGTTTCCAAGACAAAGCTTCGACAAGAGTTAATAATCTGAATTGATGAGCGGGTAGTTTCACGACAAAGTATACGCTAACCGTGCAATACAATTCATACAATTTAAGATCCAGAACTTACGATTGAATAGAAATATGCATTAAATCCAAGTCTCAAACATGAATGTCACTAACTGAAAATTCCTAAACTGAAACAAAAATTTAGCTACTCATAATCATGACTGAAAAACAAATTAAATTGAAGAAAAAAAATAATATTCACGATCACTGTTCACTGCCGGAAAGCACTGTTCACTTCAGGAAAGCACTATTTGCGTCTCAATAGACTGGTGAGCAATATCTTATCGTGTGGAAAGATAGACTGCGAACAGGGGGAAAAGGACCTTGTAGTTTCTGTAGAGCCCTTTTTTCGATATGAATTGATCTCTTTAATTTGATTCGTGATTTCAAATTAAATATATTTCTTCGTATGTATCATCCAATTCAGCATGATTTAGATGAGACTGATCACAACATGATGCAAATACAACTATCCGATTATCATGACCGCTCTCATTAATAAATGAGGCATTTCATAAATGAATTTATCAGACCGAATGAATTGATCAAATGAGACATTTGAAATATCTGTTTTGCGAGACAATTCTAAAAAATTCCTTCTCTGGATGAATTTACAAATGGATGAATTTAGGTTCGAAGTTCACTTCGCTTATCAAATTTAAACTCAGGCTTAGAAACCTGTCGAGCTTGCGGCGGCAGTTGCAGCATCATCATCGTTGAAGCTCCAAAGCTCCAGACTTGCAGCACCTTCAGTCTCCAGGGCTGTTGTATTCTGTGCTGACTCGCCATCGAGATACGGTATCTGGTAGAACTTCATCAGCGACTCGTACGCCATCAGCTCGTCTGAAAGCTTCTCCACTTCGCTTTCCGCCATTAATTCCGTCTCCAGCTTATGTATCGTCTCCTCTTCCTGCACCTTCGTCGATTCAGGGCTGCTGAAGCCATGCTCGGGAATTTGTTGAGGTGGGGTTACGAAATTCAAGTCACCCAGATCGATGCTGCAGCTGCTGTTGTTGTGAGTAGGATTTTTTGATGCAAATTGGTTTGCGGGGAAACTCAGATGGTTGACCTCGTTTGGAAAATTGACTTTGGCCTTGTCACCTCGGATCTTCCGAGCCTCGCGGTCGTAAGCTCGAGCAGCTTCTTCAGCCGTGTCGAAGGTGCCTAGCCAGACCCGAACACCCTTCCTCGGGTCTCGAATCTCCGCAGCCCATTTTCCCCACGGGCGCTGCCGGATCCCCCTGTAGATGTTCTTCCTCACTCTCCTCTTCCCCTCGGCGACCTGCACGTCACCTGGTCCACGAAACGACACACTCACTCAATCACCGAATCAAGAACATAAGAGGAACGAAAAAAAGTTACCTGAAGCAGGTCGAGCCCTCTTGAGCCCGGCGCCGAATTCTTGGCTGAAGAAGTGGTCAGGCCAGAGGTCGGGGTCGCGTGCGCCGGGCCGGTGGCGATTCGGGATGAAGCCAGAAATGACAGCACCACCACACATAACTGAAACCCAAATCAATCAAAACCCAGTTTTGTCGATCAGAAACCGATTGCTGTGAGCATTAGCTAGTTCTAGAAAGCACGTTGATAACAGGAGAGAAAGAGAGGTAGGCATAGGGTTGGGTTTTAAAGACAAGAAAATGTTGATTAAAATAATACTTTATGGGTCACTAATCTTTGAATTTTATCTTATTAAATTATAATCATAGTTGAATTCAAATTAAGGATGTTCACTCAAAACATAAAACTGGAGTTCTAGAAGCACACGGTATTTCCTTAACATATATTGTGGGCGCGACCTTCGCTCAGAAATCAAAGTTGAATTTAATTTCTCAAGGGCTACTGCATGTACAAATTTTGTTTGACTGTGGTTAGTTTCTAAGATTACCCGAAACTTCCAGCTTGTGCAGTGGTAACACTAGTCATCGGGTCCTGTGGTAACAATAATAGCATGGGTACATAGACAGACAGACAGACTTGTTATCCTGTCCAATGTAAAAAAAATTGTGATTGATTATTTACATTTACCTGTGCTCTGGTCTGGTCTGTCCAATGTAAATATTGCATGGTATTATATTACAGTGAAAAACTAACTGGGCCTCTTCTTGCTTGGATATATCGGATGTTTCAATTGCTATCAATTCAACCAGTTTTCTTGTTGATCCTCCTGTATAAATACAATTTGATGGAGACGAAAAACAAGATCAAAGTAATAGCTACTAGTCAGTCCTAGATAAAAATGTGATTAAAGCTACCAACCAATCTTAGTATATTTTTGTAAAAGATACTTTCTTCTCTGCCTTTAAGAATATTACTTCAATCACCTTGGACCAATACAGCACACTGATAGGTAAATATTTCTTTGATTGCTTTGGTATGTTTCTTGTTTAGTCCCCCATGGTACTTATCGACATTTTTTTGGTGTAGTTATTCCTCTTCAAAACTAGCTTCATCGTCCATCCGCCACTGCACATTTCTAACTGGTACGTGCTCACGCAATGTATGTAGCACGGAAACCTCTATTCGGTAATCGTTTCCGTTTCAGAAATTCGGAAACTTTCGAAAACCTCAAGAAACTTCCAGAAACCTCAAGAAACGGTCAACTGAGGTTCCCGAAACGGTCAACGAATCGGAAACCTCAGGAAACTTCTAAAAACCTCCGGAAACCTCAAAAATTAAATTAAAATTAAATTAATTAAAATTAACAAGATTTTGACTGAATTTGGTATTTTTTCTCTTGGAGGAGGATCTTTTGGTGATTCGGATGCTATTGAAATGAGATATACAATGGATCCTAAAAATTGGTGGGCTAATTTTGGAGCAGCAACTCCTTTTCTTCAAAGACTAGCTATTCGTTTACTTGGGCAACTTACTTCGTCATCATGTGCCGAGCGAAACTAGAGCACTTATTCTTTCATTAATTTAGTGAAGAGGAATAAGCTGAATCCAAAGCGTGCTGAAGATCTTGTGTTCATTCATAACAATCTTAGACTTTTATCTAGAAATAATCCGGAGTATCTTGATGAGAGGAGCAAAATGTGGGATGTTGGTGGTGATGAATTTGGAACTTTAGATGACAATGCCATTCTTGAATTTGCTGATCTCTCCCTTGATGAGCCGGAGATGGAAAGTGTGTTCTTTGACGACGATCGTGAAGACATAGCATGAGTTCAGTTAGTAATTTAATTATGTTTGGGTTATGAATTTTTGAAACGTTTATTTTTGTGCGTTTATGTTATAATGTTGAATTATATATTTACTTCATTTGTTTTAAATTACAATGGTGTGTTTTCATAAATATGAATAGATGAATATATAATATATATTTAAAATTTTTAATATATATTTAAATTAGCGGTTTCCTGATGTTTCGATGATTTTAGTTTGCCGCTTTCCGATTTCTTGCGGTTTTCGTTTCCGTGTCCGTGCTACATAGCACACAATTAATCTCCATTTGGAACCAGGTCAATTATCATCCTCGGAACTTAAGGACGATTGCTCAAACATGGGGAACACACCTCAACAAAGCATCATGAGCTCTTTGCAACTTTTGTCTATTCTATGAGTAAATGCAACATCTCTCATCTATTTTCATTTCACGTCTACATATTTGCACATTTCTCTATAGAATGACCTTTGATATGTAACCCAAATCCAGATTTCCAATGTTATAATTAGGATCGTGGAATTTCTAATTTGAAATGTGAGGATATCAGTCACTATCTCTCTCACTATCTCGACACAATTGAATAGAAACGCATTTATGAATCAAAACTAAGGACCTTGGTGCAAGTGTGAAAAAAATATTTGAAGAAAATGGTGCACTAGTCGTGTAGCAGTAAGATACACATCATCTCCATGAAACAGCTACAGCAAGCTATGTGTTACAAGTACATATACTCGCCTATATATATGCATTGCAATACGTAGATGGTCGACCACATATTCTGAAAATGGCGGCCTCCCGACTATTCTCATGAAAGTAGGCTCTGCGAAGGAACGAGGAATCCCAAAACTGAGACCAATAGAAAAAAAAGGCCGGGGGTCTGGTCTAGGCTTTGCATGCTGGCGGGTTGATCTTGCCACCCACTGTAATTTTGGCGTTCTCACACTCAGACGCAAACAGAGCGGATTTGGCAGGCTGGCCGCTGTATGTTAGCTCCACATCTTCCAATTCCACCCCCTCGCATGGGGCTGCAGTGCTGCACAACAAGTTCACTGCAAGGACCGACACTGATGTTCCTCTGATCTTCCGGAAATGCACGTCGCTGACCTTCACGTTCGATGGCTGTTCAGATCACAGAAAGATACGTTAGGTTAGGTAGCTTCTCTGATTAAGTAATGGCGGTTGTGGTGGTTACCTTTGTTTTTGAACCGTAGTGCTGATCGATGATGATGGGGTTCTGGACATCTTCCATGATGATATCTTCGTAGATGATGTTGGAGGCTCTGCTTGGTCCAGACCCACCCCATGTCTTGATCCTGGCTCCATTTGTAGTGTTTCTGATGGTGCAGTTCCTGACGAAGATCCCATCCACATCCACCTCATTCTCGTACTTTCCTAAGCTTCCAACACTAGATGAAACATGCATTTGAGTGAGTCTGGGTAAACATCATATGATTCATGTCGTGTTCGAGCATTTATTAATCACCTGATTCCGTGTCCTGGTCCGCAAGTTACATCGGTGACAGAAACGTTGAGAGCTCCTTGACCAATGGAAACGCAGTCATCTCCGGACCCAATCACACTGCTAGCAATGCTGACGAGGCTTGAGGTGCTGACATGGATGCCATCCGTGTTGGGACTGTCACCGGGAGCTGTAATGGTGACGTGGCGCATCGTTATATTGTTACTGTTGGTTACGTGGAAATGGAAACCCTTGGCGTTCAATGACGTAATATCTTCAATGATGCTGTCGTTCACTCCTATCACCTTCATATTCTACACACATTCCCAAAATCATTTACAAATCGTTCAATTGAATCCAAATTTACAGGGACGAATTGGGTCTTACGACAGGAGGGCGAACGCAGTCGTTATTGGTGGCGCAATCATTGCTGGACCAAATGCTGGCACCTTGCCCATCAAATGTCCCCGTGCCCTTAACATGAACATTATTCACATGTCGGATACTAAACCATTCCGGAGAAGGGAACGCACTGATGTCTGTTAATGCTTTAAGCGTCCCCTGGACCTCCACGGTCAAGCTGGTAGCCTTGCATGGCCCCTGGAAGAAAACCTGGCCGGTTGTGAACGTTCCTGTTGGAATCACAACTGTTGCTGGCCCGTCAGAGGCGCATGCGGCGTTCCAGGTTTTCTGGAAGGCCTGGAAATCATTGTGAAAACGACCATCAGATGAGTTTGGTCCATGCAAACGTAAATATATGAGGTTGTTGAAATTTACATCCATATATGATTCAAAAGTCTTGGTTTATGAGTTATGATGATGTAATTCAAGATATACTAGCATCTTTTCTATTTATCAGTCGATGTGGATAAATTTACGATTGCTTATACTCAACAGATTGGATATAAATGAGTGAAATGATTAAACGTAACTCACCCCAAAGTTGTCTTTAGAATTTTCTGTTGCACCGTATTTTGTAATATCAAAAACTGTAGCGGCGCCACCACCGCCTGGAGCAGCAACCGGAGCATCGGCCGCAGCAGGTGCTGATGGACTTGCTGGAGCATCAGCTGCGGCAGGGGAAGAGGCGGGGGCTGTGTTTACGATAAGGCCACGACGGAAGGCTTCTGCCATGTACGAGGATGTCAAAGCTAGGAATACCACCATAGCAAAGGTGGATGCGGCTCTGCCCTCGTATCTGAAACCCATTGTGGCCTTAAATCGGAAACAGGCTACAGTTTTGGTATTACTTTTTTATTTTCTTGCGTCTCTACAAATTGAATTATGGGAGGCCAAATCTGAGTGTTGGACGACAAGCATGGTGCATGGTTTTATATGGAGATGGAGTGACCTATTTTTAGCTACATTTTGAATGTAGACTATCTTAAGATAGAGGAGAGAGCTTCATTTTAGCCAGTGCTTCTCTTCCTCACAAATTTTTATGACACTCGAGATCTTTCAGGGTGTCAGAATTTTAAATTTTTGAATGATCGGTCATCAACGTCCTTATTTGAAATTACGACCGCGCTATTCAGCAGATTGCTATAGTAATTTCTGGATCACTTTCCGTAATTTCTAAACTTCGATCGAACCTGAAGAACTCAACAGCTTTGGTTACCCAGTTTCAACATCTGAGGAGGACTATACTCGGTCCTCAAGATTTCACTATCACGGTTCAAGTACAAAGGCTTCCAAAACTTAGCCAACGCTAGTTTAACCTACTTCTAATATAGTCCAAATCAGTGCTTAATCTAATCACACATATTAGCAACACAATCTGATAACATAGATGTGTTCACTGTCTACACACTCTAATAAGAAATAGCTACAGTTCCAGACTTAGCCTATACTAATACAATGTGTATGGGGAAGATGCTATAGCAACTTACACGGTCGAGTTGCTGTAGCTTCTATTCACGACCTCCTCGCACTCTCTGCTAAGTAGTCGGACTTCCACGAGTGCTCCAAACTCTGGTGACGCTCGCCCTCGATAAATGACCTCCAATCAATATCAGGGAACTCGACTTTTGATCTCCAACAGTCAATGACAGCTCCTATCCGCGACTGTGCTCCACAGCAAGTACTTGATCTTTCAATGAGACAGCACTCCAGTTAAAGTTCTTAGATTAAGCTTAGATCAGACACCTATGGCGGTGATCTTCTCTCAGCTCACCTCCGCGCTGTAGCTTTAGCTTTCGCTCTTTGGTACTGCGGATCTCTCTTTGGTTGTTTGTGTGTGCGTTGATGTGCTGCCCTCCCATATATAGCTACAACAATAAAAAAATAAAATAAAGGAATCCTAATTCCTTTAGGATTCATAGATCTTTCCAACCAACTTTGCACATTGGATATTCTCCAAATTTTTTGCAAGTTTGTTGAGAATTGAATTTCTAAAGTTAATTTGGAAGCTTATCTTCTTCCGATCACTTGGTGAAGCTTCTGATCAATTGCTATTCCTTGACAAGTTGCGACGCTGGCAGCAGACCACCGGACGCTCTCCTTGCAGCTCCATGTTGAATGACTACTTTGTTCTAGCTCTGAGTCTTCACGGTATGCTATTACATCTTCTAGTGATTGATTGCTGACTTCAAATAGCTTGCTCTAGCTTCTGTAGTGACAGAATGCTATAACATCTTTTCAGGTTCTAACTCCATAGGATAACGGTTTGTTTTCTCAATGATGCCATTACTTTAATATTATTGATTAGTATGCACCCAAAGACACATATATATAGTATCGCAATTCGCAAGTCACATATAATTTACATTTAGTCATTACGCATTCTAATGTTATCCTCCTCTATTTTCCATGAATCAATTGTGTTCTCCTTGCGTCTTAACTCTTTGTTTGGTTCATGAAAAAGTAAGGGGAAAGAAAATGAAAAGGAAAAATAAATTCATGGAAAATAAGATTTTCTTATTTGTGTTTGGTTTAATTTGGAAAATGTCATGGATAATAATTAGAGAAGATGATTGAATGGAAACATACGGAGATAGTCCATGGATTATGATTTTCCCTGATTATTGAGGGAAAACTTTTGTGAAAAATCAATTGAATTTTTCTAACAAGTTTTCTCATTAATCTTTCCCATTCAATTTCCTTGTAACCAAATAGACTAATTTAATTTTCCTTCCAACAAAACTTTCTTTCCCCCTTATTTTCCATGAACCAAACATGGGGTAAGTAAACTGGAACGAAGGGGTCTCTTATTATTGAATCGTTTAAAAAGGTTATGATGGAGAAAAGTGGAATGCCACACAATAATTATTAGTTGAGAGCACCATTGACAATCAAAATAAAAAAAATACGATCGATTCCCAAGTGTTCCTATTAACAATGAGCAAAAACAAACTTCTCTCTTTTATTTTTAATCCTACACCTTTATATATCATCTCTCATCGTCTCTTGGTATACCATTAATAATTTTATTTCTTAATATTACATAATAATATGTAATATTATTTAATATTCAAAATATTATTAATAAATTTGGATTATAATTCAATATTTAAAATATTTCAAAATTTTAGTTTTGTATTTACCTAATGAATATTTGAGTAGTGCAAAAATCATGTATTGAAAGGAATTAATTAGCATCACAACCAACTGTCTGCCATATATTGGACAGTGGACACCAAATCAATTTTTAGGATAGATGTGTGTGTTGATCTTCAACTTCATCCTTATTTCTTAACTCAATGTTGATATTCATTATTAGATCATTGTACTATTGAAATGACTCGTCATCACATCTCATGCTTCTATTGAACTCTATTTTATCTGCATAGTGTGTATATGTGTCTCATTCATCTTCAATAATCATGTTATGCCTTATAATACATGACAAAATGATATTATTAAGTATATCTTCATCCCACACAAGAGATGATTTTTGAATTATAGAAAATTGAGACTGTAGAATCCCAAATGCTCTCTCAACATCCTTTCGAGCCGTTTCTTGCTACTGAGCAAATAACTTATCTGTAAGTGAGAACATGTGATTGATTGAACGAACTTAGCCCATTTCGGATATATGTCGTCGATAAGATATAATATGCCATGTTATATCGATAACCATTTACTATAGAATTTACCTGTGGTGCGCGGCCTTCCAAAGTATCTTAAAAAAATAAGAAATCGTTGTAGAATATTCAAGTCATTACATGAACCTGGTATACCAAAGAATGAATGCCAAATCCATAATTCATGATCTGCAACAGCTTCAAGAACTATGGTAACAACATCCGCTCTTCCCTAATGTTGTGCTTTCCATACTGCTGGATATTTCCACTCCCAATGCATATAATAAATGTTTCCAATCAATTTCGAAAATTCACGTCCTTCACCAATTTGAAGCAACCTTTTCAAATCATCTGAAATTGGACGTCTCATATACTCGCATCAAAAAAATATGTTGATTATACCTTTGATAAATTTCATAAGTATTAATAGTTCTGTACTTTCACTATTTCACATGTATTCATTAACAATGTCAGCTGTTATTTTATATTCCAACAATCGAACGACGACGGTTGATTATTCCTTTGGTAAATTTCATAAGTACTAATCGTCCTGTACTTTCACTATTTCACATGTGTTCATTAACAATGTCAGCCGTTATTCTATATTCCAACAATCGAACGACGACCATACTCTTCTATAATTGTGATAAACTCAAATGTCCAAATGCATACTTTTTCACATAACCAATAATCATTTGATACAAGGGAGTCCATTATGCGAAGAAATACATGTCTTCGCAATCGGAACCTACATTAAAGCATTCTGGTAGGGTATACGAGACATTCAACGAAGTAATCTTTGAACAGTCGTCTGTGACCTTTTTCTCGGCCTCGGGCAGGATGAGATGTATCACCCGTTTTAGTACGTCGCTGCCTAGTTATAGGAGTAATTATTGAAAAGAGAACATAGATATTTAGTTGTACGACATGTTTCAGAAAATCACTTAGAAGTTGGCTCACAAACAATCATAGACTTGGAATAGAGTCGTAATCTTTCATTAAATGAATTAAAATATTTAATTGCTTCACATGACACTCCATTAAGTTTGGATTTTGCTTTTTTCACACTTTCAGGTTGAGAGATGCTCCCTTCCCCTCTTTGAACACTGATTGGTGTGCCAGGATGTAAGTCACTACCATCACCTTTGAGCCTTTTATCACTACTTCCACTTTCAGGAGAAGTAATAATTTATTCTTGAATTTTTGAATGACCACGCAGAGTATTCAAAGTTTTAATACAATAGACTTCCATTTAGGAAATTTACAAAAAAATTCCCAGTAATGAAAAAGGATGAACATACCATGCTTTCTTTCATGAAGTACATGAGCCTCTCGAAGAACATCATCATAATTTTGACCACTTCTCTTTCTTTCAAGAGTTTCATCATAGAATGCAATCCACCTTAAAAAGGCTGAAGTAATTGTACCCCAACGACCTTTGACCATATTCGTATTTTTGAAAGTAATTTCATTTGATTTGGTTGATCTCGCAGCCTCGGAAGCCGTCCAAATGGTTTTTGAAAACACTCGTTTCTTTTGATTTCTCCCAACAACTTGATTTGAACTAGTGTTCAAATATATGAGATGAGAGCTTCATCCTCAATTGTGGACCAAATTCTCTTATTAGAGGAATTTAAATCTGGAGTAGCTTGGGGGTGATTGGATGGATGCTTGTTTAAATGTTTATTATGATAATAATTGTGTTCAGCAAGCTCATAATCGTCTTACTCTTTGACCTCTTCTTCTTTTTCATTATTGGCGGCATATTGAAAACCATCAACGTATCCATAACTGCTACCACAATCAAATTCCTCCATAGCAGAGTATGAATAAATTTTAAGAATTTTATTGAACTTAGGAATAACTTGAAATTTTTTAAGGTCATACGGAGAATTTCGAGCTTAATTTCGCCAAAACTTTGTTTTCTAAAAGGTTATATTTTTTTTCCATAATTATGTTGGCCTTTTGAAAATTTAAGATGAGATTTTGTTTTTTTCTATATAAAATTTTAGTAATTAAAATTTCATTTATGGCTTTTATAATTTTTAAAATATAATACTTTAGTTGCAATTTTAAGTTGAAACGTGGCGAGCTTTCGAGCCAATCGGAAGTTGTTATGTGTCACCTATCTATTATTGAGATTGGTTGTCGAATAATAACGTTTGAGGAACTTGCATGAGACACCGAGCTACTAAAGGAAAAAAGAGGCCGGGCCTATAATCTTTCTTTAGCTTATTAATGACGCTCTAAATAAAGAGTCGAGTGAAAACATCATCTTATAGAATTCAATGAAAAGATAATGAGTTGATGTATATTAGATTTTAGAATCACCACTTACTAGTTTGAACTTTATGTCAGATTGGAGTTACAGTTCAGTTGTTCTAGTAAATTTAATTTGGTATTAGAGCTCATAATGTGATCTGGGCCAAGTGTGAAGAATGTATGCATAACATAGCATCAATGAGACGAGTTAAGTCACTCGAATAACAAGAGAAGTTGATGGCAGTTTGAAGAACTCGTAAAGTGTTTTAGGCCAATTGGACTAACAAGAGTCAGATGAAGAAGTTTCGTAAGTCAAGACCAATGAAGAGGGAAATAGTAACATGCTCACTAAAAAATGAGACACTACAGAAAGAAATATTTTATCAAGATTAATATAAAGTTTTCAAACAAGGGAGATATTATTAAGGAAAAAGCTTCATCCACTGCATAGTCCTTTTGAATTTTAGAATGCTACTCCATAATATATGTGGTCGAAGAATTTTATATTTGAGTTAAGCATTATTCTTTTTGTGGATAAGCTAATACATATAAGTAATGATAACGGGGCAATAGTTGTGAGCAATCAACAATTTTGTTTTTTGTAGTAAAGTAAAAGTTCTATTTTTTACATTCATATTTTAAAAAAGTTCGCATGCAAATCATGAATATTCGAATTTGGGATTCATATCTGGTACAACCATGCCAAATATAGAGATTTCAAAAGGCATACTTTTAATGTTAATTAGTTTTATTAAAAAATCTTTAAATTGAAAAACCATAACATAAAAGAACTAAATCAGATTATTTGGTTGTATTTGGGAGGGGGTGTGACGTGTAATATTTTTGTACTCCAAATTCAGTGAATATGAAGTTCCAATGCAGGTCAAAAATAATTTATAAACCGAAGTATTTCGGGTCTAGTGACAAAGATGAATGGATGATTGAAGACTACAGAGGTAATGAATAGATCAATCTTCTAAACTAGCTTTCGCTCAATTTTGATTATCAACCTATTACGGAAATCCAATCTCAATCTCTCAATATATTGATTCGCTCTAACTTCCTCCATTAATCACAAACCATCGCTATGATGATCAGTAAAAGAGTTCGGATGAAGCTAACCTAACCTCTAACTTATCTCTTTATGCTACTTTCGTATGTCAATAAAATCAAAGTCGGTTTTACTCTCGTCTTTCCTAAGTATGTATCTCTCAATAACGTACTCAAGTTAAAACGGATTTCATGCTGGCATTCTTTCAAATATCTAGCATGCATAACTTGACATACTTGAGTAAAACCGTAATTCATCAATCATCCACCTAAACTTTCGTTTAGTACATCATCACAATACTTCAAAAACACTAGACAAGATTCATCAAACCTTGGAATTAGGGGGATTACTCACAATACATGGAAAATGATTTCATTGCTTTCATAGATAAAGAACGAGTTACAAATCCAATTCTCTAATGAAAACAATAGATTACAACCATGCACTTGAGTAATCAAGGATCGAAACACCTCTTTTCTTCCTCCCTTTCTTCTCTGGTTCGTGCCCTTTTTTCGCCTCCCAGCTCGTCTCTCGTGTCCAATCCAATCTGCCTCTTTTCTGCTCCCGGTTCCCTTCAAATTCTATGAAAATATGCTGAGCTGTCCGTATCGGTCGTATCAATACGGTCGATACGACCGATACGATCATATCCACTCGTTACGGTCGATACGGCGTCAGCTGTGAAATCTAACAATTGACACGGTCGTATCGACCGTGCCGAACAAACCAATACGGTTAGTACGGGAGATACGGGCAATTTGACATATTCCTCGACTCTTTTGCATGCAGTTGCCTCTAACTTTACTCCCCATGGCGCCTGAGCAGATTGGCCCTGAAACAAGAAGGAGAGAGTGCATAATGGTCATAATATTCCAAAAATGAACGAAAACAACCAATAAACACAAGCGAGAATCGGTCGGGAATCTAACCGATCAAACACTCCACACTTAAAATTTGATCGTCTCGAGCAAACAATCAGGACATGTTATATTATATTCAAGACTCTCTATCCCAACTTAAGCTTTGAATAATAGAGTGATGACCATCAAAGCACGGGCTTCACGAACTCTAGCCCCACACCCTCACGCTAACACTTTAAACAAATTGCAATCAAAGAGTTTTCGAGCCGCCTAAGAACACATGAGGGCACACACTCAAGAAAATCAGTACCAGAGCCAACCAAAACCAATCTCGCAATCTATTCATTTTCAAGGCAAAGCATTCGAAACAAGGGTTTATACACAACATGCAGAACTCATATCCAAGCCTTAGACTTTGCATCACAATTCATAAGGAAAGAGGAGTTCGACAAAAATTATTTTTCAAAAACAGTCATAAACCAATTGATGCTTACGTGCTAACACAAGGGTCATTCTCTAGTAAAGCATGCTAGCACACAAGCAAATTGTAGACTTGCACAAGAATGATATGGCGGATGGGCATAAAGTCAAGCTCTTACTATTTCTTTTCACTCTTTTTTTTTTCTCAAGCTTTCGAGGAGGAACTTTTCTTCCTAACCTCGGTCTTTTTTTTTTTCATTGGGTGCAAATACTTTCGAGGGGGAACTTTTCTTCCTAACCCTCGGCATTGCAGCCAGAATTCTCCAATCACATACCCAGCAGTGACCTAAGTGTGGAGTGTTTCCGAGGGTTGGATCTCTCACTTGTCCATCTATGAGCATTGCTGGACATCTTCTCAATAATTCTTTCACCATCCTCCGGTGTGTGATCCATAAGAGATCCTCCAGCTCCTTGATCCATAGTAGCTCGCACATCATAATCCAACCCATTATAAAATGATTGAACGACAAGCCACTTGGGCAGACCATGATGTGGGCAAGCTCTCAACAGACCCTTGAAGCGTTCCCAAGCTTCATACAATGTCTCACTTTGCTTTTGCCCAAAGTTGCTGATGTTGGTTCTGTATTGCGCTGTTTTCCCAGGCGGAAAATACTGAGTCAAAAACGCCTGTGCCAAGTCATCCCAAGTACTGAAAGTTCCGGGATTATGGCTCCACAACCATTCCTTTGCTTTTCCCGCTAGTGAGAACGGGAAAATTTTGAGACAAACTGCATCTCTAGAAACTGCATTGATCCTGAATGTATTCAGCAGCTGAAGAAATGAATTCAGGTGGGCGCTTGAGTTTTCATTCGGAAGTCCCGAGAAAGGCGAGTTGGAAGCCAAGGCCAGCAGCGCCGGTTTGATGTCATAATTGTTGGCGGTCACTGCTGGGTATGTGATTGGTGATTGCAGTGTTGTCATGGTTGGGAATGTGTAATCCCTCATGGCTCTTGGCTCTCCCTGTACCTCTCGTCGCTGATATTGACCTTGATCAGGTAAGTCCGGCATCCTTGGAATAAGTTCTTCTCGAGGAGGATCATTTGCATTGTTCCTTTGTGGTTCCATTTCTGGTGTCTTATTCTCCCTAGGCGTGATGGCTTTCTTTGATTTACTCTTGCTACTGGTTACTGCAAGGGGCGTTGAGTGACTCAAATCTGGATTTTTTTTTTGTTGATTCCGCTCTTAGACCGGGTTTGCATCCAAATAATAGAGAACCCTGAAATGTATCTGATAATGCAAGTATGGCAGTGTTTGACAAAACCAGCATGAGTGAACAAGGAGCTGCTGCAGCTCAATCAAGGAGGCCAGCAGAAGTAAACCAGCAACAGATGCAGCAGGGGATGCTGCAGCAGGTGCTGGTTCAAGAGCTAGTTCAACTGTCCGAATAACAGTTTTGTGCTGGGTGCGTTTTGAAGGTTTGGCAGCTTTGTGAAAGTGCTTTGAAGAATTTCTAAAATGCTGCTGAGCATATTTCAGCAAGGATTATCAGTCAGAGAAGGAGATATGCTTCAAGATATTAATCAAATCTAATCTCCTAGATTTTAGGAGATAATTGATCTTGTGGGTCAATGGCCTAAACCTGGAAATTGCTTAAAGTGGTGAGGGTATTTAAGCAGAAGGTTTGAGGGCTGAAGAGGTTGATCGAAGCTGAGTGATACACGAGGGTACACACGAAATTCAGAGAGAGGACTTTCTGGGTGTGCTACGGAAGTGGTTCTTCGATCAACACACACGGGCAGAGCGTTGAGCGTTGAGCTGTGGTGCGTATTGCAGAAGAGAGTCAGGTCTTGCAGAGACTGATTCGTGCTTTGATCTGGAAGCCAATTTAGAGCTGTGGAGCTTGTTGGTTGATCAAAGGCAGCCGCGGGAGAGCTGACGGGTGGAAGGCTCGGTCGAGGTTCGTGCGGAAGAACTCACTAGTGGCAGGTGGTCACTGAGTGAGGGGGAGTTACTCAGAGTGTGCAGCGCTCTTGGAGTGGTTCGATCGGCTCGGCAGGAGGCCTTGGAGCGACGCGGACAGAGTGCTTCAGCTGGTGTTACAGCTGTTGCTGCAGCAACCCTGCTGAGTAGTGTAGGCTAGAATAGGCTGAGTTCTTGAAGAGGATTGTAGCTATTCTAGACTGACATATTGTAGAGGGTGTGCTGGCACAAATCAGAGCTTGTTCTGATTGTGTTGAGTAGTCCACACGGGGTTAAAGTAGCATAGGTTGCGTGCGTTGTAACCTAGTGTGATCTGAACCTTTGGTTGAGTGGATTGAGGACTGGAGAATAGTCCTCCCCAGACGTAGGCAGATTGGCCGAACTGGGTGAACAAATCTGTGTCCTATTCATTGTCTGCTGTGCATACATTTAAGTGAACAAGAGTGTGCTGCAGCAACTGCTAGTTCACAAATCTGCATAAGTAGAGACACTTGAAATTTCAGTATCACAAACAAAAACAGTCGTGAAAGCACAAGTGGGATAAGGAAAACAAAAGTACTGAAATGTAAAATGAGTAGTCTAAACGATTCGCTAGATTTAATCTAATGACAAGCTAACTCGTTACTCCCCGGCAACGACGCCATTTTGACGTGTAATATTTTTGTACTCCAAATTCAGTGAATATGAAGTTCCAATGCAAGTCAAAAACACTTTATAAACCGAAGTATTTCGGGTCGTCCAAGGAGTAAACTAAGCTTATGCACTACGCAAAATCTAGTTTTGTTTAGCTAACTCGATCTGTGAATTGATTTTCTGTAATGATTTGGATTAAGACAAGCAAGCTAAGGTTAAATTGCCAAATTTCAAGAAGATTCCAAGGTTGATTTCACTTGCCTAGTGTTTTCTAATAAAGTGACAAAGATGAATGGATGATTGAAGACTACAGAGGTAATGAATAGATCAATCTTCTAAACTAGCTTTCGCTCAATTTTGATTATCAACCTATTACGGAAATCCAATCTCAATCTCTCAATATATTGATTCGCTCTAACTTCCTCCATTAATCACAAACCATCGCTATGATGATCAGTAAAAGAGTTCGGATGAAGCTAACCTAACCTCTAACTTATCTCTTTATGCTACTTTCGTATGTCAATAAAATCAAAGTCGGTTTTACTCTCGTCTTTCCTAAGTATGTATCTCTCAATAACGTACTCAAGTTAAAACGGATTTCATGCTGGCATTCTTTCAAATATCTAGCATGCATAATTTAACATACTTGAGTAAAACCGTAATTCATCAATCATCCACCTAACTTTCGTTTAGCACATCATCACAATACTTCAAACACACTAGACAAGATTCATCAAACCTTGGAATTAGGGGGATTACTCACAATACATGGAAAATGATTTCATTGCTTTCATAGATAAAGAACGAGTTACAAATCCAATTCTCTAATGAAAACAATAGATTACAACCATACACTTGAGTAATCAAGGATCGAAACACCTCTTTTCTTCCTCCCTTTCTTCTCTGGTTCGTGCCCTTTTTTCGCCTCCCAGCTCGTCTCTCAAATCCAATCCAATCTGCCTCTTTTCTCCTCCCAGTTCCCTTCAAATTCTATGAAAATATGCTGAGCTGTCCGTATCGGTCGTATCAATACGGTCGATACGACCGATACGATCATATCCACTCCCTACGGTTGATACGACGTCAGCTGTGAAATCGAACAATCGACACGGTCGTATCGACCGTGCCGAACGAACCAATATGGTCAGTACGGGAGATACGGGCAATTTGACATATTCCTCGACTCTTTTGCATGCAGTTGCCTCTAACTTTACTCCCCATGGCGCCTGAGCAGATTGGCCCTGAAACAAGAAGGAGAGAGTACATAATGGTCATAATATTCCAAAAATGAACGAAAACAACCAATAAACATAAGCGAGAATCGGTCGGGAATCCAACCGATCAGGGTGATATGAGTTTATCTAATTCTAAAGTTGAGAAGCATTCAAATTAAGATAGCATGGAGTTCGTATGGTGTTTAACCACTCACGCCCCCCAGAAGAAATGATTCTGCCGTAAACTGAGCTGCCTCGGATGCATTTGTAATAACCTTAAAACCCGGCCAAGTAACCCGACCGCTGGTATTTGCAGCAGCCCCTTGGTTCATATACTCCTCATAATAAAGCATGCTTGGAGCAGTGGTTCCCTCCCCTCCAACCATCCAGCAGGGTCTACCACGTCAGAAATGTTATATCTGATAATCACTGTCCATCCATGGCCGGCCAAGATATGTTTTGAATGAGGACTGAACTGGAATCAGGTCGGCTGCAGCAGCAATATTAGATTCAATAATTGAGATGCCCGTGGTCTGGAACGGGCTTAATCGGCCTTGTGCAGTAATAACATTAATCTGATACTCAAGTGGCTTCCGTGCGTAGAGGTTACACTTCCGGAAAACAACTGCTGCATTGCAGTGCCATATATGTCACACTCACCGTAGAATTGGCGAAAGGAATGTACATTGAGGGTGTCTTGATATCCAAGAAAGCTGCAGTTATAGAAGGCTGAAAGGTCTGATTCTGATCGAAGAGCCACGGCTTGGTTCTTCATAATTCCGGCGTTATCCCTTTTGATATAAACCCATTTCCGACCACAGCTGCAAACAAAACATTTAGGGTTTAAGATCCTAACATTATTATTAGAAAATTGTTTCAAAACAGAGTATGTGATTAGGGTTTGAAGATGAAAGACTAACCGAGTGTAGCAAATTGGTAAGCATAATTGCATGTTACTATATATCCATGCACTCATATTTCCACCATAACATACCAATTTATACCTTAATTCATCCTTTCTATACCCTAAACCCTAAACACACCATTACATCTTCCAATCAAAAAATTCTTTTAACCACATACCTCAAAATCACCTTGGAATCTTTCTCATCTTGTACAAGCCTCTACGTATTAGATTCGGGATGGATTGGAGAAAGGGTTTAGGGTTTACAAATCCGAATTCGAGTAAGGAGAGAAGAAAGAATTAACTTTTCTTCAAGCCAATGTCGTCACGAAGACTTTGTTCATCCCCTCCATTAATTTCGACTATCAACTTGCTCCAAGCGACATGGGGACGAATGGGTTTGATGAGGTCCGCGGGTGGAGGCGAGAGCAGAGAGGACGTTCAATAACACCAAGTACACCCCAGGGAGGAAACAAGAGAAAAGTCAACAGAGGGGACAGACATCGTAATAATAGACTCGTCCACCAACAATGGATGCCCGGATTCGAATGCGGTGGGCTTGCGATGACAAATAGAGGATGTCGAGCAGGCACCGAGTCAAGCGGCATCGAGAGAAGAAACAAGAACAGTCGAGCCCAAGATCCAAATGTTGGGGTTTCGGCTGCCCAAAATCGATTTAGGCAAAGGACACACGAGCAAAAAACAAGTAGAGTCAATCAGCTTTCGAGGAGGCGATCAAGAAGTAGAGATCGTGGATGGTGGTTGACAGAAGGTTAAGGCTGGATCTGAGGCCTTCGATTGCTAGAAGATCAAGGGCATCCGCATTGGTGGGAGATCTGTCCCCATTTGAGAACGTTATATCTCAATTTGAGAACGTTCTCCTCACTTTTAAACGCACCGGTTGAGAGAACGGTCTGAAGGAGGAAGAACGTTCTGTGAGTCGATCTCACCGAGGACGCCGCGGAGATCGATTGAGCGAGGAGAGAGACGATGAAGAGGAGAGAGAAAAATACGTGCTTTGCACGTGATTGTAATCCAACGGTGTGATTTTATAATGGGAAAAGGATCTGGTCCGTTAGATCAGATCCAAATCTGATCTAACGACTCAGATTTATTTTCAACGGGATTTAAGCCAAAAATATATAAAAAAAATCGGTAAAAAATCTGAAAATAAGTTTTTTATTATCTAAAAAATCACTATAAATATACTACTCTTCTACATCAAAATTCACACAAAGTTTCAATACTTCACTCTTCTCTCATCTTTCAATCCACATATTTCATCTCTTCTATCAAATTTTCAATATATCGGGACAATTGGTCAATGTCCGAAGATGTGCAATTGTGCATTTCATTTTGTCGTCAATCGATCGATCCAATTACCGGCAATAGACAAAGAACCGACAAGTTGTGGGAAAAAATTCACGCAGATTTTCAATCAAATTGGGTTATGTGTGACGATGAGGTAATTACTATTGATTCAAGATCTCAAATTGCCATTATTTCTCGATTTGCTAAGTTGAAACCGAATTTATCTTATTGGGCGTCATGCATTGCATATGCAAGAAGAAATCCGGAATCCTGCGGTAAAGATGAGGTAAATTATTTAATTAGCTTATTCAACATAATTATTTTTATTTAAAATTTCATAAAATCTAATTTGTTTTATCGTTTGAATGAATAGGTACGAAAAGCTCAAACTATGTATGTCGCAAAAAGAAAAAAAAAACATTCATACATTTTGAATGTTGGGAACAAGTTAAGTCACATCCAACATTTGCATCTACGGAAACAATTCCTCCACCGACTTATGAAGGTGGTGCGCCATTGCAAGCAACTCTTCCATCGACATATAACCATGATAATAGTCCGATTATGGAAGAAGTCCACGAAGAACCGATATTTTCTACACCCGAAATTAATCATATGAGTTCATCTAGTCCGGTGTGACCATTCGGAGTGAAGGCGGCGAAAGAAGCAAGGAGAAAGGGTAAGAAAATCGCAACTTCATCTAATAATTATAGTGACGCTTTACATGGCATTGCCGAAAAAAAAAGCATTGCCTATCCAACAAATGCAAGTGAAGCTTGCTCAAAAGCAAATAGAACATACTCACCGGATGCAGAAAAGGCTGAAGAGTCGAGGATTATGGAAATGAACACAGAAATGATGACCCCAAAATCCAAGAAATATTTTTCAAAGAGAAAGGCTAGTATTATGCGACGTTATGAGGAAGATGAAGATGATGTCAACAACGACAATGAAAACGATTCGTACTTTTCAGGTTATTACCGTCCTTAGCATTATGATTAGATTATGAACTTTATTGGATATTTATTTTAATGTAATGTCATTTTAATTTTAATTCGATGTTCGAATAACTTAAATTGTCCTTAATTGATGTACTTAAATTGTTTGACATTTAACACTTGATTTACAAATAAAAAAATTCAACAGAACGAAAATTCACAAAAGTTGAACTTCAAACATAATTAAAATACAACACACACTACAAATGAAACACATAAGAAAAAAAGCAACACACGATAATTAAAAACGAAAAATAAAAATGCAACACTTGAAAATAAAATTGAAACACATAATGCGAACTCATATTTGTTCGCCAGTTTCAATGAACCAATTGTGCTTCACCAAATCACTTTGAAGTTGTGCGTGAAGATATGCAGATTGAAGGTTCATAAGACGTTCACCAAATGCTTGAGATTGTTGAGCTCTTTGCACTGGGTCATGAGGGATTTGGTTACCACTTTGAGTAGGCCCCTTGCCACGCCGTTGGACAATTTTTCCATTCCCAGTGCATACAGTCTATGTTTCCGATCATACCTAGAAATCCTCGTTGCTCTGCCCTTCTTAGTAGACGAGTTAAGTCTGCTTCATTTGGAGATCGTAGATAACGAGCTCTATAATGCGCAACTACTTGAGCACAGAACTTCTTCAAACATTTGAGGGTCGTAGATTCCCCTATGCGTGTGATCTTGGCACACTGATCTGCGCATGACCCGTATGCTAGCATCCGTATAGCACCGATCATCTTCTATTCTGGAAGGAGGCCTAGCACTCCAGCGGCATCACTTCGTTGGTGTCAATATGTATCATTGTTACAAAGCATAGTCTTTATACAATTAAAAAGACAGCTACTCATACGATACCTTCGGCGAAAGTCTGTTTTCGAAAAAATTGGACGCTCAATGAAGTAGTTTTGTAAAAGATTTCCCCCCCTCGATCGCCTATGTCTCTGTCGATTTGGTTGTCGACGAGGCTGCGCATCTTCCTCCTCTTGAGCAACCATTATTGTAATCGCAACGACATCCATAACAAATGAGTTTCCCATTTCATTCATTTCATTCATTCTTTGGTTGAACAAGTGAAAGCTCTCATTAAAATTGAAAGGATCCATTACCCGGGTACGAGATTGTAGAAATCAACAAAATCTAGATTAGGAGAAGATGAATGATTGTGTGAATATAAAATGATGCATGAACCTCATATTATACAAGTTTGAAGTTTATCCTTAAATATACGTGTCCTCTTATGATTCGTAGAAAATCTTATCGAAAATACGAGCTATAATTCATCAATGTTTTTAAAAAATTAATTTATCAAAATTAAAAATGATTTAAATAATGTGAATAGTAATATAAATATCTTCTCGAGATAGTTATTGGTGCATAAAATGTGTAGATTGCTATTACTGTTTGTTGAATAGTAACAGAAATTGCTTCTCGAGAAATTCCTCAACGAGATAGGACTTCCTCAACGGGTGCGGATGCCCTAATGAGTGCTTAAATGGTGAAGCAAGTAGTTGATGCAACCTGAAGATTTGTCAGCGGGGGAATCTAAAGACGTTCATTAGAGTTCTTGGATTTTGTCAAAAATGCCAAGGGGGAGACTGTTAAGGATTGTGGCATCCTTGACAAAACCACCACAAGTTGATCTAGCAAGTTGCTACAGTAACCTGTGAAGATAATAGCTGAAGCAACATGAAGACAGTCAACCAGAGTGAAATTTGACGCGTTGCTAGTGTTTTGAGCCAACAGGTTGCTATAGCAACCTTATAGGTCTCTTGTGGAAATTATTTGTGACGGCCAAACCTAGAAGACTCAAACACTTTGGTTACCCAGTTCGGAAATTGCCTACGTATGAGAAGGACTTCTCTTAAGTCCTCAAGAGTCCACTATGCATAGTTTAAATACAAGGATACCTGAAAAAAGCCTACGCTAGTCCAACTTTTACTTCTAACCTAGCTTGAATCTTTGCTCAGTCTGATCACACAGACTAGCTTACACTATCAACACAATCCAGTAATAGAATGCTACAACTCTGATCACACAAACTCAGCCTATTCTAAAACAATGTGTTATGAACAGATACTATAACAACTTACAATGTCAAGTTTCTTCCGTAGCTAATGTCCACGACTCTTCAAGCTCTTCCGGTTGCGCAGTCGAACCTCCACGAGTTCTCCTGACTCTGGTGGTGCTCCCCCTTAATCAGTGACCTCCCGTCAACTGCAGGGATGCTTTCCAATCGTCAGTGACCAGCTCATCCGTGATGATTATTCAAAGCCTTATACTTGATCTTTCAAAGAGGCATCGCTCCAATTGACAATCAAGCTTAGATCAGACTTTGCTAGTCGTAAACTCTCTTTTGCTCATGCACTCACAACTCTCCGACTATGCGCTTTAGCTTTCTTGCTCTTGCTTATGTGTGTGAGTTATATTCTCCTTGCGGGCAGTACTTCCTTTTATACTTGTAGGTGACGCGCCACTGCCTAATTCTAGAATTCTTTCTAATCTCTTTTTGGCAGTTTTGATCTTCTCCACGATCTTATGAGTTTGTTGAGATATGGTTGTAACCACATTCTTTCTAAAAACCCTTTTTGGAACCATATTTTTAGCTTGTGCCTTGAGAGTTGATTTGGGCAATTTGTTGTTGTGGGAATTCCTAAAACTGTTAGAAAACTTTCCCGAACGCTGATTCTTTATTTTTGGTAGTCGGCCAAAAGTTTGCGGTCGTCAATTTTTACGGTGCTTCAGCTGCTGTCTTCACAAGATGTTGTAGCATCTATCTGGATTAACTTATAGACGTTTTGTCAAATGGATGCCATAATCCATAACAGGAAGAATTCCAACAAATAACCAAAGTTCTATGAACGGTCTCTGAGTATGTTTCCTAAATGGTTTTGCCAAATTTTTACAGCAACAAATTAGCTAACAACCTTCAAAGATCAAGAAGAATATATGGTTTCTCATTTATTTTTAGGAAAGTGGTTGTTACAATCAAATCTCAACAACTTTCTAAAATCTTGGAATAGATCGGGATCGAAAAAAGGGATTTAGAACGTGTTCTAAATCCTAGGGGGGTTATTGTAGAAGATTCCTAAATTGCTTTCAGGAAATAAGTTGTTACAACCGAATCTCAACATCTTCGTTAGATTTTGGAATAGATCGGGATTGCTAAAAGGGATTTAGGAAGTGTTATAAATCCTAGTGAGACTAGAACTTCTATACTCTTCAATGGGCTGCAAGTCTATAAGGTCAGCATCTCTAAGGAAGAGAAACATGCACATACACACACACACAAAAGCTAGAGCGATAAGCAAAGAACGAAGAGCTAAGTGTTGTCATTGCCTAAGCTGAGAAAGGTCAAAATTGAGAGAGTCTGATCGAAGCTTGATAAGCAAGTTCATCTAGAACAGAGGCTCGTTGAAGATCAAGTACAAGTCTTTGAAGAATCGTCACGGTGAGCCAGTCACGGACGATCGAAGAGCAAAGCAAAGTCCCCTATAGCTGACAAGAGGTCGCTAATAATGGGGAGTTTTATAGAAGTTGTGAGAACACGCGAAAGTCAGATTGAGTAGCTGGGAAAGCTCGGAGAATCTGAGTTAGATGGTGAGCAAGAGCAATTTGTTTCAGTAAGTTGTTGTAACATCTTGTCATAACACTTTGTCGAAAAATAGGCTAAGTCTGTGTGATCAGAGCTGTAGCATTATGTTACTACATTGTGTTGAATAGTTGACGGTGTACGCTAGTCTATGCGATCAGACTGAGTAAAGATTCTAGTTAGGTTAGAAGTAGAGGTTGTTCTAGCATAGGCTGTGAACTGATACCTTTGTACTTTAACTGGATATAGTGGAATCTTGGGGACTGAAGAGTAATCCGCCCAGAGGTAGGCACTGGCTGAATTGGGTGATCAGTTGTCATAGTAAGTTGTTATAGCAATCTGTTGATCAAGACACCGACAACTATATGACAATGCGTATTTTTAACCCTTAATAGTTGTCAGATATAAGTTTCAGGGGTCAAATTGTAGTCAAAAATAACTTATAGATCTTGATAAGCCAAGGGTCGATCCTAGGAACAGGCGCGTGTATATACTAGCTAGCATTCAATGTGTTCAGCTACTCTTAATAGAAATTCTGGGTTTGTTATAATTATCCTAATTGTCCTAATTAATATAACTAACGATTGGTTCGATCAGAGAAGATAATTCAAAGTTCGAACTTCACATATGCTCGCAACACAATTCATGCAATCAGTCACACCATAGTCATGCAAAATAGTTTTGAAAATAGCCTAATTGACATCAGGTGAGCCGCCCAGTCACGGATCATCACCTGAATTAATCTACACCATTGAACTCCGCCCAATCACGGATTATCAATAATTTCAATTTAGTAAAGTTTCCGGACAAAAGATGTCAACTTTCCTATCGATTCATGTACTAACAATATAGCTACCATGTTTCGATATCAATTCTACTTGTAGTTAATTGCCTCAGACCCATTCATATTTTTGGCATCTAACCTAGTTTCGTTCTAACATGCAGTCATCCCAATCCTAACCTAGTTTATTTAATTCTGGGATCCAACGGATCCCATGCCTGTAACATGAGCTACTCATGGTGATTACTACCAATACAAGAATGAAGAGAATATAGAACGAAGAATCCGTGTCGATGATCTACACTCCAAGCTTTTCTCTTCTCTCTTGCTTTCATTCTCCAAATTGTCCGACCAAACTTTGTGAATGAGCCCTGGATTTCTATTTATACTGAAAATCAATTAGGCTGATTTTTAACCGTGTAGAATATTATTATATTCTTAACAATGTAGAATATTGGACGAAAGGGTCAAAATATCGTTTCTTGGTCTTTCAATGTCGGAATAGAGAGTGTGGTTGTCCATGGAGGGTTAGAGTAACAAAGAAAAAAAATTCTGCATCTTGGAAAGTAACCAAATACAGAGGGGATCATAGTTGCAACGTTGATTATGAAGGAGAATGTACACATGATGAGGCTTTCAAAAATATATTCTACCACTAAAATTTTATCTGATAAGCTTTCAAAAAGATTAGATCACGTTAGTTGCTGCACGTACGAGAGTAGACTCCATGCTCAACACAAAGTTTCCAAAGCACGAGAATTCTCCTCTCTTTCTTCGCCGCTCTTGTCTCTCTCGCTCGCGTCTCTTCTCTAAATCATTTCTTCCAAGTGAAACCCTAATCCCCAAATTGTCCTCCCTATATACACGCATCAAAAGGTACCGCACGGAGCACAGTAAGTAAGTAGAGGACTTGATCAAAACTCAGCAAACAGCTCAGGACAGCTTCTCCGTATCCTGCATTTGACAAACAGACCTGGACGGGAAGTGACCTTGAGCCCAATGTGTCAACTAAAGTTGTACACTTATCTGAATACCAGCGGAGCACCAATTGCTGTTCCGCAGTTTTCGTGGCGTAAGCTGTCGCTTATAAGTGCCAATTAATACAAGAGAGGGTAGCTGTTGAAAAGGATTTAAGATGGATAACTCAACAACAACTGGGGTTAAGAACATGCCAGAAACAGGAGAAGCAGAACATGAGAGTAGAAATAATGTTAAGAAAGAGGCTGCTCGGCGGCTTGTTCAGCTGAGCTGTCAGCATTCCGCACTTTGTTGAACAGACGATATATTAGTGGAGATTTGGACATCTGGGGTTCCCTTCCCACAACTGCAAATACATCTTTTGCCGAGATACTCAGCTCCACCCTACTTGCCTGGTCTCTCCCAACCTTTCTGACGGAGCCTGAGCAAGATATGATATCAGCTGATCCGTATACAGAAAGGATCTAACTTCAACAATGATCATAATATTGCTTACCAGGTGTGGCTCCACCAACCATCTTCTCTGATTCCTGGCTGTCATTTGCGATTCTTCCCAACAATGAGGTGGTCTTGTCCCTGGCTGGTTGAGAGCTCGATGCAGAATCAGTTGAAACCTCACGCTTCTGCCGCGCCTGCTCAGCCTTTAGCTGCCATTTTGATAGCAAGTCATCTCCACCAGCGGCAGCTCTGGCAGCTACATTTGCTGCGTTTGTCCTCATTTTATCATCTTCTTCTTTGTTTGCCTATGAAATAAAAAAGTAATGGATTGGATCAGTTGCTTCAATATGAATTACATTGCAAATGACATTTTTGATATACCTTGTTAGCTTTTCCACCGCCATCTTCTTTCTCTTTCTCACCATCAGTCGCAGGGTTACTATCAGGCTATTTAGGCGCGCCACACAAGTCAGAAGAAGATCAATAGCATGTAACAATGTATGCTAATGGGGTGACCCTTACCTCACTGAGCTTCCGCAGCCTCTCAATTTCAGCTTGTTTCTTCTCCCATTCTTCCCTACACTTTTGGTTCATAATCAGTATTTGCTGACGGACATCTGAGGTAATGATGGTCCGGTGTTTTGGTTTCTCAATATCAATGCGCTGCACCAAAAATCATTAAAATTCATGCAAATGAAACATATTTGACAAAATGGAACAAACTACCACAAGACCAACCTGTTTTGATAGCCGAATTGAATCCCTTATCAATCCACGCATTCTCTCCTCCACACACTGCCAGAAAGCTACATAAGAAATACAGCAGACACTAGAGCAAACAAAGAACGAAATGAAAGTAAAAGCTACAAACTAAATACAAATAACATATCTCTCACCAGTGACAAACATCTCTCGACATCATTACTTATGCTCCTTACACCGCACTTGAGCACTACAATCAGAGGTTGAGATAGTAAAAGCCATAACGGATTGTCCACAGAATTTCTTTCAAATATAAGTTAGTCCAAGATATTAAAGGTAAAGGCTAAAGGAACTAACTGATTCCTTCCAATTTCTTCTGAAGAGGAGCCCTATGCAATATTAATCTCTCTTCTTCTTCTTGAACAACTCTTCGAGATGCTTCCGAAACCCGACTATCCTCCTTGGAACCAGAGAATAAGTGTTCTTCCTCTTCCTGAAAGGGGAGATATATAAGAATACAATTTAGTCCATTCATCATCATGGAGAAACATTGAAGTTTGTCCAAACGGGAAGAATGGCATACCCTCAAGTTGACACCGCTAATAGCAGTGACATCATTAAGTTGCTCGATACTTTGATCCAGAAAGCCCCCAGAGACCTTTTGCTTCTTACTGTATATTATCCATTACATAGAACTCAAAAGTTCAAAGTAGACAATTGTAAACAGAATTGCGATAAGGAGATATATTACAAAACTCACCTTGATAAAGGCGGTGATGAGGTTTCAAGTGGCTTCTTCTGACCAATAATAGGTTTTTTAGGTCCATTTCTTCCGTTATTTCCCGCTGGCTGTAATGTGGACGGAATCCGAGGGTTTGACTGCTAAGTATAAGACAATATTTCAGTGTTTCAAGATTGTGGCAAGTTTCATATAGTGCAAGAAGTAAATACTTAAAACTTAATTTCTTATAAAACAAGTCATACCATCTGAGACTCCTGGTGTGCTGACAGAGTTGGTGTAACTGCTGAATTTGGTGGAAATGTCGATGCTTGAAAACTTATCTTTCCAGCTTCTTTATCTAAAGCATCATCCTTTGAAATTCCAGATACAGTTCCTGGCTTCATCTCACCACTAGACATGCCGTGTGCCATAATTGAGTGGGGTTTATGTTGATGTTCATTACCCTGATCAATTGGCTCCTGCTTCACAGTTGTCGACGTTACACGATCACTGATGGTAGCTGATTGCCAGGGAGCTGAATGATGCTGCAAAGCAGTCATATGTCCAGAAGATCCAACATGCATTCTGTTTGCATCAGTAACTGGCTGAACACGATCAAATTTGGCTGTCCCCATGACATTCGCTGACTGAGTTGAAATAGAGTTTTGGTTTAATGAAGCTTGCCTCACCAATGGATCTGGATGTTGAGGTTTGACAGCTGTTGAGGTAACCCCAGAATAATGATTGATATTTCCACCTGAAGTTCCGTACATGGGAAAAGATGCAGATGAAAAGTGCAAATGTTGCTGCTGCTGTTTCGTAAGGCCTTGCAGTCTGGCAAACCGTTCCCTCTCTTGACTAGAAGGATTTAAACTGGAAGAAACTATCTGATTCGGTTGCATTTCATGTGAGTCTGTACGATGATCATCTTGAGCCTTTTGCAAAATAGCCTGAGCTTGCTCAGTTGAAGACACCTTCTGGGATGGGTCCACCGATGAGCTGTGACCTTGCTGATGAGCTTGGGCAAATGTTTGAGAATATTGTGGAGCACTTGCTGCTGGCATGCTCAAGTTCGGTTGTTGTGTTGCTCCTTGTGATTGATACTGATTAGCTGCTCCCTGAGAGTTTCTTACCCCCTCCTGACATGATAACTTGATTCAGCTGAGCGTTTAAATAATTGAAACAATTGATGCATACTTTTTTTCTTTCCTTTTCCAAATTAGGATGGACAAGTTATCTCATGAAAACAAAGGAAGGAAAACAGCAGGTGGACTGGACATTCACTATAAGATGTCCAAATTCATGAAGACAAATAAAAAAAGCTAAAATACTCCACAAAAAGCTTTTGAAAAAACTAATTGAAATGTATATACAGCTTCAAGCATATTCTTCAAAAATATCTAATATGTTTTAGGTCCGTACCATAGAAGGCCAGAATTAATCTATTCGTAAATGGGCCTTGAAGAAAACAGTCATTGATGCTTGATACAAAGACTGTTTCATGAGTCAAAATACAAACAAACAAGAACAACAATGATTAAAATAGAAGATTTGTGTACTCGGCAACGATGACCTTTACCAACATTCATACTTGCATAACTAATAGAAAGAGAACTTCGCTACATTACATTAGCATACCCTGATGTATTAAGTTCAACTTGTACACTCTACAGGACACTAGAAGAACTTATTTAACAACATTCATTGATTTTACCACCCTAATTACCCAGCAATCAGTGGAATTACTTCCGCATTAACTGCACCATTTTGAAAATTGAAAATTGAGAAGCATGCGGTGGGTAATTGGTGAAAAGAAAAATCGACATCCAAGCCTTTGTAGTGCACAACTTGGTTTATTCAGCACAAGCCTGGCGAACATATTCTAAGACACTAGCTTGCAACTAATACCAAGAACAACTATACTTACTTGAGCTTGCAATTTCATGACAGCCATCTTGAGCATCTGGTCACCAACAATGCCTCTTATCTGCCTAACAAATCCATCTTTGGGAATCTCATTTTTCTGACAAATATACAAGCAGTCTGATCAATATGTAAATGTAGTTTGCCTACAAAGTCGAACAAAAAGCAAAAACAGTTTATGAGTAAATCTTGTAATCCACCTTCAATTTCGCATATAACGAGTTAAGTTGCATGGCTCTCTCTTTATCTAGCTGAGGAGTTATTACTGGGAGCAACAGGGCAAATGGTACTTGTTTACCCTTATTTACAGTATTGCTTCCCGGTTCCGAAGTTGTTCCTTGTTGGTTCATATGTTGTAACTTTGAAAGCTGACCTTCCCTTTCACCATTTGGAGTTCTGCCTAATTCGTGCACGTGTTGGGCATTATGTTCAGGAATCCGAAGCTGGCTTGGTTTAGAAGGCTGAAGGATGCCTTGCCCTACCCCATCTTCTTGTTTCGGCTGTAACGGTGATTGACTGACTTCTTGAGAGTGTGAAGCATCTATGGTATGTTGATGACTGTCAGAGCTAGGCAAGGGCTGCTTCTGCTCGCCAGACACACGTTCTACCTGCGGGAGACTACTTTGGTCAAGCTGGCTTTGCAGATTTGCATTTCCATCCTGACTTGAATTTTGCCACTGGTGAAAGAACTGACCATGGTTCATTCCTTGAGACATCACTGCATTCACTAAAATCACATATTTGACTAATTGTATGATTTTTGAGATTGCAAGGTGAAACTTTGATTACTACATAAGGAAATCAAAATTCAAGAGCCAACCAGCATTCCTGCAGTAACTTAGTTAAGGAGGGATGATAAATAATGCTAATATTAAACTTCATACTTTACAATATGTGCTTCATGCTTGTTCACGAATGAGGTGAATGGGAAGAGAGACTTTTATATCATTGCATAATACCAAAGAATAAATTTTTGTGGTGCTATCTCACCCTACCCTCACAGCAGTACAGTTCTACGTAAGTGCCCCCATGTTTAAATCCGTAAACATCTCCAGAGAAGAAACGAACTACATGAATCGCAACTGAGCACGCTATGCTAGCTTCAGGAATGTTAGCAGCTATTATTGAAAGTCATACCCGTATGTGAATCTGCAGGTTGGGAGGCTGAAGATGAACTCCCTTCTATGTGTCTGTTTAATGCAGCAGTAAGTGCATCCACATCCGCTCCAGAATGCATAGTCTCATCCTGCCAATCAATACTCCACATTATCACACAAGTAGACCCTTATTCGTAAAACCTAACCCATGCCTCAATTAAAACTTTTTTTTACAATATACAAACTCCAATCCTCTAACCACAGTTTCCCTCCACCATATACTTACCTAAATAGGCTCCTTCAGCGGACCTAGTACAACTTAGAAAGAGATTAACCCAGATTAAAAAACGTTTACATACCTCGTCTTCTTCGAGGAGCTTCATGATCGGATCCATATTTTGACTTGTAATATCCAGAACTTGTTTTCGCTTTTATCTCTGAAATGACACAAAAACGAAATTTTTTCTGAATCCCAACCCGGTTTGCTGGGATTTTCAATGATACCCGTTTCCTTTAGCCCAGCAAACAGGGTTTTATCTCCGAATGACACAAAAACGAATTTTTTTTTGAAACCCAACCCGGTTTTGCTGCGATTTTGAATGATACACGTTTCCTTTAGCCCACAACTTTTTCCTTTATCTCCGAATGACACAAAACGAAAAATTTTTTGAAACCCAACAAGAACTCAACTTTTCCAGGTCAAATTGAGGGCCGAAACCGAAATGGGAACATCAATTGATTACCTGCCCTTCTTCCCGACAGTTCACTGAACCAGCTTCCTTGACCTCTTAGAAGATTAGAAAGTGATTGTACCGGCGGAGATTACGGAAGTCGCTGCGCAGGAGGGAGATGGTGAAGTGAGGGGAGGGTTTTGAGGCTGCGTTTTCCTTGTTGTGTATGTTTTTGGGAGGTGCTCATCGCACCCCCCCACGACAAAATTGGGCAAGTCAAATTACCCATATGCCCCCCTCATTTTATTTAATTACATTTAATTAATTTTACTAGTTTAATTAAATTAAAATTAAAATTCAATTTATAAATTAATTTTATAAATTAATTTTATCATAGTTATTATTATTATTAATCAGAAAATATTCTATAATAATTAATAGTAAAAATTAAAATTCAATTAATTTTATAAATTAATTTTATCATAGTTATTATTATTATTAATCAGAAAATATTCTATAATAATTAATAGTAAAAATTAAAAATAAAAATACAATATGTATCAATTTTTAAAAAAATTATATTGTGTTTGATTTTTTTTAAAATTTTAATAGAATTTATAATTAGGAGTGAGTGAGTGAGTAACTAAATAAACAAAATTTCTATTGTAAAATAATGGATAGACAAATTTTATTTATGATTTATATTTAGAAAAAAGTTTAATTTTATTTAGGGTGATAATAATTTATTTCGTTTAATTAATAATATGTTATATATTCATATTTGAAAAATTGTGTTATGTGTTTACTGTATATATTATTAATTTATATTATATATGTTTTGATTGGTTAGTCCAACATTAATTTGGATTCATAAAACATACAATAATGCTAAAAATAAATACATAAAAAATAAACATATCTAATCAATATTTCCTCCAAAGTGAGCTCCTGGAGGCCCCGTGGTTGTGATTTCGCGCCAAACACAAAATAGATTTGACAATACATTACGAAACACAAAATAGATTTGATAATACATTACGAAATACAAAATAGACAATTCACTGTAAAATAGATTCATATATAATTTTTAATAAAAGGTAGTAATATTAATTTATGTATTATATATATGTTGAGTATAACTTAGTTTTTGTTTAATCAATAGACAACTCACTGTAAAAAAATATGTATTATATATTTAATTTATAGATTGTTTCGAATTGACGATAATATCTCATTAAATATAATATATATATATATTATAGTTATGTTAATTTATAAATAGTTTTAAATCAATACTTATTTTTTTATTGTTATGTTTTAAAAATAAAAAAATATTTATTATAAAAAATTAAAGGAATTACAGATGAATTTGAAATAAGTAAATGTTGAGGATAAAATGAGAAAATAGCTCTGGAACCCACGGAGGGGTGTGTGATGAGTGGGAGGTGTGGGGGTATGAGGAGAACACCCGTTTTTATATCACGATAATCATTATCGGATAATGAAATTTTACTTATTTATTTTTTTAAAATAATCTCAGCTGTCCGATCTAGAATTTTACTAAAATAATGACATACTGCGAATTAAAAATGTCTCTTCCAACCTGTAAAATATATATATATATATATATATATATTTTAGGTATAATTTATACAATAATTGTTAAACCAGACATGTACCTGTATACAATTCCAGCTACAAATTGATCAATGCAATTCTCTTTGGACATGAGCATTTGAGGCTTCCAATGAAGTGAGAATTTTGGGAGTGTGTCCATTCTAGGAGGCTGAGAGGACCTTAGCTACGCTGGTCTGGATGGTTGCGAGGGATTCAGTGGCAGACTTGGCCAGCCAGCTTAGGCCTACTTTGACGCAGTATTCGTCTGTTGGTAATGCATCTACTTCAAGTCATAAAACTGAATTTTTCTCTTAGATACGTGAAACTCGTTACTACAAACCGGGTTGGGTTTCAAAAAAAATATCATTTTTGTGTCATTCGGAGATAAACCCGGATTGCTGGGCTAAACGAAACGGATATCATTGAAAATCCCAGCAAATCGGGTTGGATTTAAAAAAAAAATTTCTTTTTTGTGTCATTCGGAGATAAAAGGGAAAACAAGTTCCAAGTATTACAAGTCAAAAAATGGATCCGATCATGAAGCTCCTTGAAGAAGACGAGGTATGTAAACATTTTCCAATCTGAGTATATCTCTTTCTAAGTTGTACTAGGTCCGCTGAAGGAGTCTATTTAGGTAAGTATATGGTGGAGGAAAACTGTGGTTAGAGGATTGGAGTTTGTATATTGTAAAGAAAAGTTTTAATCGAGGCGTGGGTTAGGTTTTACGACTAAGGGTCTACTTATGTGATAATGTGGAGTATTGATTGGCAGGATGAGAATATGCATTCTGGAGTGGATGTGGATGCACTTACTGCTGCATTAAACAGACACATAGAAGGGAGTTCATCTTCAGCCTCCCAACTTGCAGATTCACATACGGGTATGAATTTCAATGATAGCGGCTAACATTCCTAAAGCTAGCATAGCGTGCTCAGTTGCGATTCATGTAATTCATTTCTTCTCTGGAGATGTTTACGGATTTAAACATGGGGCACGTATGTAGAACTGTACTGCTGTGAGGATAGAGTGAGACAGCACCACAAAAATTTATTCTTTGGTATTATGCAATGATATAAAAGTCTCTCTTCCCATTCACCTCATTTGTGAACAAGCATGAAGCACATATTGTAAAGTATGAAGTTTAATATTAGCATTATTTATCATCCCTCCTTAACTAAGTTACTGCAGGAATGCTGTGGCTCTTGAATTCTGATTTCCTTATGTAGTAATCAAACTTCAGCGAACAACTGTTCTCAAACTTTGGCTGTAAAGTTTTCACCTTTCAATCTCAAAAATCATACAATTAGTCAAATATGTGATTTTAGTGAATGCAGTGATGTCCCAAGGAATGAACCATGGTCAGTTCTTTCATCAGAGGCAAAATTCAAGTCAGGATGGAAATGCAAATCTGCAAAGCCAGCTTGACCAAAGTAGTCTCCCACAGGTAGAACGTGTGTCTGGCGAGCAGAAGCAGCCCTTGCCTAGCTCTGACAGTCATCAACATACCATAGATGCTTCACACTCTCAAGAAGTCAGTCAATCACCGTTACAGCCGAAACAAGAAGATGGCGTAGGGCAAGGCATCCTTCAGCCTTCTAAACCAAGCCAGCTTCGGATTCCTGAACATATGCCAACGAGCAAACATTTGCTTCGAAACATCATGCTTGAAATCCTTTTGGAACATAAACTTAGCGGCTCTGCAATCAGTCTTAATCACAAATTTTTGGTTATACAAATCATCTTGAAATTTCAAAATACATTTAACTAAAGAAAGGTTTTTTTTTTTGGCGATAGTAGCACAATTACTCTAGGCATTATTCCATTTCCCCGACTGTAATCTAACAAGATATTCTTGTTTAGTCTTAGGGTTTACCTGTTTCAAAATTCCTCCATAACATATATTAGAGGCATCAGTCTCAACAATCTTATCCCAATTAGGGTTAGCAAACATTAAACAAGGAAAAAATTTAACCTTTTCCTTAATCTTCCTAACTGCATTAGTATGATCATCAGTCTAGGCATTAGGACTCTTTTTAAGTCTATCATACAAAGGAGCAGCATCATATGCTAAATTCTAATATTAAGCTGAAATATAATTCAGACTACCAAGAAATCTTTGTAATTGAGTCTTATCAGTCATAACATTAGGAAATTTACTTGCAAATTCAATGCAACGATTAATAGAAATAATTTTCCCTTTGTCAATATTATGACCTAAGAATCTAGCAACAGTCTGAAATAAAGACATTTTAGGTTTAGAAACAACCAAACCATTCTTAATAACAACCTGTTTAAATATTCTCAATTGCTTAAAATGCAATTCTAAAGTTTTATAATATACCAGAATATCATCAATATAAACGATTATAAAATCACTATATGAAGTGAATATGTCATTCATAATTTTCTGAAATTCAGATGGTGCATTTTTCAAACCAAACGGCATAACATTCCATTCATACTGTCCAAATAGTACATTAAAAGCTGTTTTATAAACATCTTTCTTATCAATTTGTATTTGCCAATATCCTGACTTTAAATCAAATTTTGAAAAATATCCCTGCATCAAATGATTTATCAAGAAGATTCTTTTTATTCGGGATTGGGTATCTAATCCATTTTAAGGCTGTATTAAGCGGTTTATAATTGATAACTAGCCTAGGAGTACCTCTCTCCTGTTTACTATGTTTATTAACATAAAATGCAGTACAAGACCATGGAGATTTCGAAGGACTAATAAGTTTCTTATGTACTAAATCACCAATCTCCTTTTTACATAATTCCATATATTCCTTGTTCATCTGACAAGGTCTAGCTTTTGTAGGAATTCTATCTTCTGTAAAATCATCTTCATAAGGAAGAGAGACGACATGTCTTTTCCTACCCCAAAAGGCAATAGGTAAATCACTGCAAATATCAGTAATAAATTCATTTGTAAGAATAGTTATTTTATCCTTTAATTTAGGATTTCTTAACTTTTCTTCAATAGTGTGAATCTGAAGTTCCTGTTTAAGGAAACAAAGCTGACTCTCTTTAGCAATAACAGATTCATAAACTTGATGAACTAAGAGGCTCAGCTCTGAATTTAAGGAAAATGTCCTTATCCTCAAAGGTTTCTAGAATACCTTTAGCATCCACCTTCTTAAGAGGGTACAATTTAGCAAGAAACGGTGTTCCAAGTATAACCTGGTTAGTAATATTTTTTGCTAATAAAAAACTTATTTGAATACAGACTCCATTAACACAAACTTTTGCTTTTGGGAGCTTAAAATTAATATCAAGTTTGTCTCCTCCTGCATGAGATAAAGTATGGGTGGTCTTATAAAAATACCTAGTAGGAATCAATCCTTCTTGAATAACATTCAAATCAGCACCACTGTCTATTAGGGCAATAAAATCTTTTAAATAATACTCTTCAATGAGTAACTTAAACTGAACATGTCATTTAGTCATAAACATCTCTAGTGTTGCAAGAAAATTCTTTCTTGATTCCATATTATCTAATTCCAATAAAGGATCAGCAATGATAATTTCTTTCCCCTTTTCAATTCGAGAAATTTTCTGATCAAGTTTTTTATTTTTTATTTTTAACTCTGTTATTTCTTTTATAAGATTATCAATTTCTATAGTCAAGTCATAACTTGTGGTTGGGCTTTCAATAAGCTTCCTATCTCTGATTCTCCTATAGACTTCAGACATCATGTAAGGTTCATTTCTCTTACCTATATCAAAAGGTTGCTTAGAAAGGTTAACAGTATCTTCAATTTGATCAATAATCTTTGATCTAGCTATGGGATCTTTAATAACCTTCAAGAGTTCAAACACTGTAGCATTGTCTAAAACGTTAATTTCTAAATCCTGAAACTGTGATTGAATTCTATATAATTGTTCACTTCCAGAATCATTTTCTGCATTATTTTTAGGGCATACTTGACCTAAAATACAAGGTTCACAAATAGTATCTGAATTAGATGGAGAGATATCTTCTTCTCCTAATACATGAATATTTCTACCTAAGGATGATTCTCCTACTGAATAATCATCAGAATCATAATCTGAATCAGAACTACCAGAATTCAGCAAAACCTTAGCTAATATAGCTTTCATCTTGTCATCTTCTTCAAGACTATTAAGTTTCTTTTTTACCCAACAAGTTCGGGCATAATGTCCAATTTTTCCACATCGGTGGCAAACAATATCTTTAAATTTATCTTTTTTCTTATTGTCTCTAACGAATTTACGTTGTCTATTATTATCAAATTTCTTTTCCGAATATTTTCATTTTTTCTTTCTATATTCTGGGATAGCCTGAGGTTTTTGACGCTTATTCAATCTTTTATTCCTAAGAATTGGGGGTTTGTCAATAGCAAACTGATCACAGAATCGACCTAATTGTTGTCTTTCAATAATATTCTGCCTTTTCATCTGTTGATTTAATCTAATTTCATTACATATTGCAATTCCTTCTTGGGTACAGGCTGCTATAAGTCTGCCATAAGTGTATGTCTCATAAGGGATATAGTTCAAATTTTGTCTAAGGACTTTTCTAATCCTTTCAGCAAACAAACTAGGTAAACCATCAATAAATTTTGATTTCCAATGAGGACTATTGCACTCAGGTAATTCCATAACTCTACTAAGGAAAGTATCCTTATACCATCTAAAATCAGTAAGTGTTTTACACCTTCGATTCTGTAAGAGTGTTCTAACATTCTCACTATTGTCAGTGTATCTACCTGTAAAGTGTTCAATAATATTCATAACAAGGGTATACACCGCATCCTCTTTATTAATTTCTCCTTCTCTCTTAGTAGTATTGAGAATAAGAAGTCTATCTTCTTGGGTTAAATAATTATCCACCAACCCTTTAATTGTCCTGTAAAACCTGATATAATCATATTGATAATAATTTTATCAGTATTACCATTATTTCTGCATATGGTTGAATACATAAGCATTCTATGAATAGTATTATGTATCTGCTGATGAGCAAAACCATCTATGTTCCATTCATAGATGGATGTAACTTCCACTATAACTATTACATATGATGTCATTACTCTCTTCTAGTAAAACATCAACAGGCGTAGGTCTCGGGTAATAATATTTACCAGTAATAGGCTTATCTGTCCATTTATGACGTTTATTAATCTGATCCTTATAAACCTGTTTATGATTAGGGCTTTCAATAAGCTCGTCCCTAAATTTATCATCTAGGGTATTTAACTTGAGAGTTTTAAAATGTTCAGTAAGCAAGTCTTCTAACTCCTTAATCGGTCTTAATTTAAATCCTGTTATTTCAGGTGACGGTTGAATATTAGGAGAGGCTATTACCCTATTAGAAGTAGATGCTCCATTGGGATCATAAATTGGTTGTTGTCTTGGATGAAGAATACTATAAATTTTTTCTAATCTATCTTGGAGAGAAGCAATTTGTTTTCCTGTCATATTCAAATACAAATTTGTATAATTCACTAGGCCTGCTTTATGGACATAAATGTATATAAGAAAATATGGACATAATGTATATAAGAAAATATGGACATAATGTATAGAAGAAATTTATGGACATAATGTATATAAAAAATTTATGGACATAAATGTATATAAGAAAATATGGACATATTGTATATATGAAATTTATGAACATAAATGTATATAAGAAATTTATGGACATAATGTATATAAAAAATTTATGAACATAAATGTATATAAGAAAATATGGACATAATGAATATAAGAAATTTATTGACATAAATGTATATAAGAAAATATGGACGTAATGAATATAAGAAATTTATTGACATAAATGTATAAGAAATTGATGGACATATTTAACTCATTCTATGTGTAGAATGAATTCGATTTAAAAAGAAAAAGAATTGAGGACATCTCCAGCAGCCGAGCTCCTCCTCCTTGATAGATTCCGGCGACAACATGGTGTTGTTAACCCTAGTGCTTGTGATGATGGGTGCAGCCCAAGTAGGCGCCAACTCTGCAACTTTGATGAACAACAAGGAGCAACAAGTGGTTAAAGGATTAGATCTAGAGAGGTACATGGGCAGATGGTATGAAATCGCCAGGTTTCCTTCTCTCTTTGAACCCCCAAACGGAAAGAACACTAGGGCCACCTATACCCTCAAGCCTGATGGAACTGTTGATGTCCTAAACGAGACATTTCTCAATGGATGGCGAATTTTTATAAAGGGGTTTGCTTACAAGGCTGATCCCAAAAGCGACGAGGCCAAGCTCAAAGTCAAATTCAATCTGCTTCCATTCATTGGAGATTACTGGGTCCTCTATGTTGATTATAACTATCAGTATGCCGTGGTTGGTGAGCCCTACAGAACCTCTCTCTTTATATTGAGCCGGAAAAACAAGATAGATGGCCAAGTGTACGACCAGCTAGTGCAAAAGGCAGCGGAGCAAGGTTACGATGTCGGCAAACTGCTCAAGACACCACAGAGCTAGCAACTCTCCATCATTCTAAAATATGCTACTTTTGTTAAGCTACCCAATAAACATTAATATGAATGGTCTAAAATAAGAAGGAAAAAAAAAAAAAAATTCCGTACACGCACAATTCATAACAAATTAGTCCAGCCACAAATGTCTTAATAATGGTGTGAAGAAAATTGAATTTCCGTAAATGTGTTAATTCGAACCTTTTATTATCATCCAAAGCATTCTAACTCATTTATCATGTGCAAAATAGAATTTTCAACCAAAAACTTCATTCATAATGATAAATTGCATGTCTGCCGTTACAATTAACCAAAGGAATTCATAAAAATCCCTAATACTAAAGGATTACTCACGTGAATTTGATACAACACATAATGAAATTGATAAATGAAATTGTTCACCATTAAAGACAAAGTAGTAGAGTAGTAGGAATTGAGTAGAGGGATATTGTGAAATCTTCAATTGTGTGTGTCTTCTTCGAATTCTTGACAATTCTCCAAGTCGTCCAAGAGCTACGGTTTAGGATTTTCTCCAAGAGAGGCACCCTCTGATTTTTTTTCTTCATCTTTTTCTATTTATCCCTGAATTTTGTCCTGTTTGACCGAATTTGACTGAGTTTGACCGAATCAATTTTGATTCGGGCTGACTCAAAGGTTGATCCATGCAAATCTGGTCGAATCATAACGTCAGTGGGTTACAGACTGGGCGACTCACTTTTGATTCGCCCTAGCCTGAATTCCTCTTGGGCGAATCAACTTTGCAATGCTGAAATCTTCCCGTTTGACCCTAAACCTTCGAAGTATGTCTTTATGTAAACTGAGAAGTTATAGCTCTTTAGTTAGCTTTCCAACAAGATACGACACGCCTCAATCCGATAAGAATCATGTGCTCGATGAGCTTTTGATGATGAATAGGTCAATCTACTTGGGTGAATCAAACTTGCCTGGGCGAATCAAATCTGCCTTTTGCTTGATTCTGCTCTCGATCGACTGGAATTCAACCGAAACTTTTTCGGACCACTTCATATCATGTAGTATGCATTTTCAACCTGAAATAGACAAAGAAAACATCAAAATACTTTATAAAATAACGGAACAAACGAGAAGTAAAGGGGGAATACAAAATGATATAAGTTTATTTGTCCGTACATCACATATACATTTTATGTTATGAATAATGTGGTTGATTACAATTGTTGAAGTTTCATTTGATCAAGTAAGTTTATGTTGATATTTAATAGTTGTTGATTTGGTTTATATGAAGTATCTTATAATTGTTTTAATGTAAGTGTTAGTTCATTAGAGTGAAATCCTTAATGTTTATTGTGTACGGAAATTTAAACAGAGATGGAAAACATAGTTTCAGACCCGATGGTTATGTCGACATTGGACACACTTGATATGCCCGTAATGGATGAGTTCGACCGGGATGAGATGAAATTCCAAGACCAACTTGATAACAAGAACGAGTTCATAGTCCCTGAACCAGAACTTCTATGGGATATTCTAGCTTTCAGTGATGACTCGGCATATAATGATAATAAACCAACCATTGAGTATTTGGGTAGAAACTTTGGACAGTTTGGGTCAATAGGGGTTGAATCAACATTCAGTCGGAAAGCCGATGCAATATATGCAATCCAAAAATATTCACTATTGTGCCATGTTGAATATCTCACAAAGGAGTCAGACACTCGGTTGTTGGTTCTCATTGTCGGGAAGGAGAGGCTACATGTCCATGGTGTATTTGCATAACCAAGAAAAAAAACTCTTCGTACTGGGAGGTGACAAAGTACTGTGGGGACCATATTTGCAGCAGTGATTTCATCGCTAAAGAAAATGTACACTTGACGAGACACTTCATTAAAATGGACATTGGGGATGTAATCAACGAGTGATTGAGATTATCTCCTTCTGAAATTAGGGCTAGAATCTTCAAGGACTATGTATATGAAATTCGATACCCGAAGGCATGACAGGCCATATAATAAGCGTTGATAAATGTCTTTGGAGATTGGGACGAATCATTAGAAAACTACCACATTATATGCAGGCGTTTGAGGAGTCTAATCCCAGAACCATTGTTAGATGGCACACCCAACAAGGACGAAGAAAATGTTTATATGATCATTAACTGTATATTTTGCCATTTGGGCCATGTATTAAAGCATTCAGGCGTTGTCGCCCGAATTGCGTCAGTTACATTTTCAACCAATATTTAGGTGGCAATCTAAAGATACTTACAACACTGTGGTGCTCAGGCGCAGTGGGGCGATAAGGCTAAGAATCATCAAAACGGGGCTGTATGAAGCGACCTGTTGTATTGCCTTACCAATGGCGGTACTCGAGTGTCGGAGCAACCACATCTTCTTCTAACTCGCCCTTCAACATTCGCTCAGCTCGTCTTCTCCATATATCGATATACTCTCTCAATTTTACTGACCAACCCACCCGTTTAGATCCTGTTATTTAGATCTATAAGAGCAACGTCTCTAAGGAAGAGAAACATGCACATACACACACAAAAGCTAGAAAAATAAGCAAAGAACGAAGAGCTAAAGTGTTGTCATTGCCTAAGTTGGGAGAGATCAAGACTGAGAGAGTTTAATCGAAGCTTGATCAGCAATTTCAACTGAGCGAAGCTCGTTGAAGATCAAGTACAAACCTTTGAAGAATAGTCATGGGTGAGCCAGTCACGGACGATCGATGAGCAGAGAAAAGTCTCATATAGCTGACTGGAGGTCGCTGATCAATGAGACGCTTTATAAGAATTGTGAGAACTCACGAAAGTCGGATTGAGTAGCTAGGAAAGCTTGGAGAATCTGAGGTAGATGCTGAGCAAGAGCAACATGTTTCAGTAAGTTGTTATAGCATCCTGTCATAACACTTTGTCGAAGAATAGGCTAAGTCTGTATGATCAGAGCTGTAGCATTCTGTTACTACACTATGTTGAATAGTTGACAGTGTACGTTAGTCTATATGATTGGACTAAACGAAGATTCTAGGCATAGGCTGTGAATTGATACCTTTGTACTTTAACTAGATATAGTGAAATCTTGGGGAATGGAGAGTAGTCCCCCCAGAGATAGGCACTAGCCGAATTGGGTGATCAACTGCATGTGTGTCGTACGTTATTGTCTTAGCCACTTAATTCCGCAGCTGCTTTAGTAGGTTGTTATAGCAACCTGGTTGATCAAGACACCAGCAACGCATCAAAATTCAAGCAAATTATGTGTGAGCTACATTGTAGAATATAATAGATTTAATTAACAATAGGAACTACTAGGAGTGAATGTGAATGAACAAATGGTTGAGGTGGAGTGATGAAATTAGTAAGAGCGACTGTCGGGAGTGATTACGAAAGAACGATTGTCGCCAAACACATCTGAACTTCTTCACACCACCGCCGAAATTTACATTCGTCGCTTCCGTTAAACTTTGCCAAATAGATATTTCTTTTATCTTTGAAATCCGAAGAAATTTCAATGGGAATCGCCGAGCCAAAATTCATTCTTCTTTGTCGAAAAACTTTAGTAATGACGAATTAATGTTGATTGACGTAAATGCACTAGAATTAACTTAATTAATTCATGCAACAAGTCATAACTTGTTTGTAATTAAAACCTAATATTCCAATTTAATATACGAGAAAAAAATTCATACATTTAGCCATGCTCTTAGCTTGTTGAGCATTCAGACATACATATGGCAATCCACTTTACTTTTTAAAAACCTTAGAACATAAATGTATCAATTCAATTTAGGTTTTTGGATTATTTAATAGTCAATGCACTTTTATTAGAGAGTTTAATGAATAGAACTTATGAACTTCATTTACGCACTTTATTACAAACAATGCACTTTCAAAAAAGAGTTTGTAATAAATACCGTCAATGCACTTTCTTTTAACCTATTTTTCGAATATGAAAATCTATTGATTAAATACATTATATGAAAAACAACTCAAACCCCATTAAAAGGATATGATCAAATGGCTCACAATAACCAACATGTCACTCACTGCACATTACTTTTGATAATAATTTGCCAAAAGGGTAAAATTTTGACTTTTACTTATAAAGTTTTCTTTATCTAATCGTTCTTTAATCCTTCTCTCTCCAATCATCTACATTTTTCTTTCTTTCTTATTATTTTCACCCAATTCAAATGTGCCATGTGTCTCACTATGCATAAACGTTTCTCTCCAATTCTTTTTTAATACAACTCACATTGTTCTTAAATGTATAAGAACAAAAATTCATAGATGTATCAATGCACTTTGGATTGTTTGAGCATTTGGACATACATATAGTAATGCACTTAAACTTTTAAAGCTTTTCACCAAATATGTATTTATTTTTTAAAGCATTTCAGGATCAATGCACTTTCATATGCAAGTTTTAATAAATAATGTTAATGCACTTTATAACCAATACACTTTTTTTTTAATCATATTTCAAGAATCAAAATTCGTAATATCCAATGCACTTTAAATAAAATAAATAAAAACCCATGAAAACTCATTTCTCAAATATCAAAACTCATCAAAACTAATAAAAGGTCAAAAGTTAACACAAGATGTAAAATAAACCCTTTCAGTCCACTAAAAGATAAGACTTCTCACTTTAGTCTACCGCCACATGGCAATTTGTGAGACATTTGATCAAATGGATCATAAAGTACCTTACAGATGTATCTTATCAAGGGGCATCATTTAAGCGCTTCTATAATATATATATTATAGGATCGCTCAAATAAGACCCCTAAATAAGGTACACCCTTAATATACTTTCCTTAATATACTTTGCGAGTCATTTAATCAAATGACTCACATTAAGCACATGTCATTCATTAAACATTACTTTTGAAATAATAAATTGGACATAAGGGTAAATTTGACTTTTACTTATAAAATTTCTCTATCTAATCATTCTTTCATCATTCTCTCTCCAATCATTTATATTTCTTTTTCTCTCTCATTATTTTCAAACAATTCAGGCTAGTTACAATGAGGTAGTTGAATAGGAGATTAAATAGTTGAATAGGTTTAATAGGGTAGTTGAATGAGGTGTTGAATATGAGTTAGATTATTTGGTTTTGAATTGATTAAACATGTTGAATGAAGATGTGGTGGGGACCATGTGTGACACGTGGCGAGCTCTGATTGGCTGGAATAATGATAAGTCATGTGTCGCTTGTTTATTGGTTAATTGATTTTTTTAGATTTCTATACAATCAAAATTATTTGACGTCAAATATTTCATATTAATTAAATTTTAATTTTTTATATCAAAATTCATATTTTTTTATGCTCTATAAATACATACTCGCTTCATTTGATTTGCACACCGAAAAAAATCTATTTATTCTCCATTAAACCCTTCTTTTTAGCGAAATGGATCCCAACAATAATTCATTTGTCTACCCAAATCCCCACAGTTATCAGTTTCAAAATCAACATTCTAGCCAACAAAAATACTCAAAATACTCCAAACTATGGGTTTGCACCAAATTTCATCATGCCTTCATCTGCTCCAAATGATATAATTTATTGAATTGTGTTGAATGCAAAATGATAATTTTATTGAATTGTACTTACAAAAACTAAATTATGAAGAAAATAAAAGAAGATAAATAAAAATTGTGGGGGGTAGGATGAATTTTATTAAACAAAATCATTGTAGAGGGTATAAGTTGAATGTGTGTTGAATGATTAGGTAGAAGATAGAAAAGATGACGTAGAGTGTTAAAAAGTGATGAAGTAGGGTGTTGAATGTATTTGTCATCGTAGATAACCTCACATGTGTCATGCGTTCCATTATGCATAAACTTTTCTCTCTAATTATATTTTTAATACAACCCACATTTCACTTACATATACAAAAATAAAAAAATCATAAATGTATCAATGCACTTTAAATTTTTTAAGCATTTGGACATACATATAGTAATGCAATTTATGTTATTAAAGCATTTGAGAGTCAATGCACTTTCATGTGTGAGTTTTAATGAATAATGCTAATGCACTTTATTTACAAACCAATGCACTTTTTTTAAAACTCATATTCTAAGAATCAAAATTCGTAATATCCAACACACTTTAAATAAAATAAATAAAAACTCAACATAAATCATTTCTCAAATATCAAAACTCATCAAAACTAATAAAAGCAGAAATGGACACTAGCTAACACAAAATGTCTAATATACCCTTTCAATCCAATAAAAGACAAAATTTCTCACTTATGTCTACCGCCACATGAAAATTTATGAATCATTTGATCAAATGGCTCACAAAGTACATTAGAGATATACCTTATGGAGGGGGTCACATTTGAACGCTCCTATAATATATATATATAATATACGATCGCTCAAATAAAGCCCCTCAATAAGGTACATCATAAGCCCATTAGGACGTGGTCTAGTGACAAAAGGGACGTCAAACATCTCATCGACTAGGGTTCGATTACAGATGGGCCAGAGCAGGGTTTCTGGTGGGTATTGGGGTATAATAGGTAAATAAATAAATTTTAAAAATAATAATAAAGTACATCCTTAATATACTTTGTGAGTCTTTTGATCAAATGTCTCACAATAAACTTCATGTCACTCATTAAACATTACTTTTTGAAATAATAAATTGGACAAAAGGATAAGTTTGACTTTAACTTATACAATTTTCTTTCTCTAATCGTTATTTTATCATTCTCTCTCAACTCATCTACATTTCTGGTTGTCTCTCATTATTTTTACTCAACCCACATGTGTCATATGTGGAACTATGCATTAACTTTTCTCTCTTTAACTCTTTTTGTAACACAATCCACATTGCATTTAAATATACGAAAATAAAAACATATAAATGTATCAATGCACTTTAGATTATTTGAGCATTTGCACATATATATTGTAATGCACTTAAACTTTTAAAGCTTTATCAACAAACATGTAGCAATGCAATTTTTGCTTTTAAAGCATTTGAGGTAGGGGTGTGCACGGGACGGATTTGTTCCGACCCGTACTCAACCCAAATAACGAGTCATCTTTTTAACCCGATCTATAAAAAATATGGTTGACCCAAACCCGTCCCGAAAATATTTGACGAAAATATTTTAAATAAAATAAGACAAATATTAAAATATAATTATATTCAAATAGACTTGTATTTATAAAAAGTTTGGGGAATGAGAGTGGAGCTTTCGCATGCAACTGTCAGTCTCTAGAGTTTTTTTTGCTTTGAGTGAGTTAATCTTCAAAAAAATGAATGTCTATTTTGGAATACAAAGTTTGAAGCACCAGTTGCTATCCAGTCTTCATCATCAAACTACAAGGCAAATTAGAGCAAAAAGAAAGCAAGTTATAAATAAATATGAAAAGTTATCCATTTTTGGGATATGAAAAAAGTACAAAAAATGTAATCATTGTGAAGTTAGTCTCCAGAGCTCAAATTTCAAACATAGAAACTGGATAATATAAGGGAAACAAAATGGAATGTGAAGGATAAGAAGAGATCAGTAAAGATGTTTAATGTAAATATAAGTACAAAGAAGACAGCATTGATTGCAAGTAGAAGTATTAAAAATTTATAAGAAAAAGTAAATGCAAATGCATATAAAGTGTTAAATTATAATTACAATGGGCAAAAGAATATATTAAAAAATTTAACATAAATAGATGTAATAGAATGGATAGAAAGAGTATAAAATGCAAATGCATATAAATGTAAATAGAATGTGCACGGGTTAACCCAAACCCGTCCCAAAGTATACGAGTTACATTAATTTGAACCCAAACCCGACCCGAAGCCCTTGGGTTGGGATGGGTCAACGGGACGGGACGGATTCTGCACACCCCTAATTTGAGGGTCAATGCGCTTTCATATGCGAGTTTTGATGAATAATGCTAATGCACTTTATTTACAAATCAATGCACTATTTTTAAAACTCATATTTAAAAAATAAAATTCATAATATCCAATGTACTTTAAACAAAATAAATAAATACCCATCAAAATTCAATTCACAATTATCAAAATCCATCAAAACTAATAATAGCACAAATGGACAAAAGGTAACACAAAATGTCTACAAAATTTCACATTAATCTACGGCGATATGACAATTTATAATTCATTTTGATCAAATGATTTAATGACTCAAACTACTTTATGAATGTGGTCTAAGTTGAGCTTTATGAATATACAAATGATAAGTCAGAAAATTCTGCGTGTGAATTTCATAAGCAATGACTAGCAAGTAAATCAAGCCATGAGTACTCAAACATAAGTTGTAGGGTTTATAAGAGTTTTGCGCTTTGAAATTATGAAGAGGTCAAATTAAGATAATAGGGAATTCCTGTGGCGTTTAACCACTGACCCCCCTGAATAAATGATCCTGCCGTAAACTGAGCTGCCTCGGTCGTATTTGTAATAACCTTAAAACCCGGCCAAGCAACACGACCGGTGGTATTTGCACCAGCGCCTTGGTTCATATACTCCGCATAATAAAGCGTGCTCAAAGCAAATTTTCCATTCCACTCCAACCATCCAGCAGGGTCTACCACGTCCGAGATGTTGCACCTTATAATCACTGATCTTGAGTACTTCCTCCATGGCCGGCCAAGATACGATTTGAACAAAGACTGAACTGGAACCAGGTCAGATGCAGGTGCAATATTGGATTCAACAATTGAGATGCCAGTGGTCTCGCACCGGGTTTTTCGGCCCTGTGCGGTGAAAATATTCTTCTGATTCTCAAGCGGCCTTCGTGCGTAGAGGTTACACTTCTGAAACACAACTGCTGCATTGCCAAAGATGAAGTCCACAGTGCCATATACGTCACACTCACGGTAGAATTGGTGAAGGGAATGGACATAGAGGGTGTCTTGATATCCGATGAAGCTGCAGTTATAGAAGGCTGAAAAGTCTGATAATGATCGAAGAGCCACGGCTTGGTGCTTCATAGCTCCTGCGTAATTCTCCACCGTTATCCCTTTTGCTATAAACCCTTTTCCAACCACACCTGCACACATAACATTATTGTAAATCCAAATTGTGCATGAGAAATGGGAGCGTAATTCTCCACTTGTAGCACCAACCAATATAATATAAATGCATGTCCAAATTCAACCATGCAAGAGTATCTAGCCAGTTACGTGCGTTTTAAGCTTACCAGCCCATAAGGTATCCACTTGTTAGAGAGATATAAACACAAATGTTATGACAAAAACCTCTCAAATTTTTATGTACAAAACCAGCATTGTCTCTGTCACACTATGTCATGAGCAGTGAGTTATATTTTTTTTAGGGCTTATTTGATAGCGAAGGATATGTCAAGACTCACGATGATGTTTAAAAATAGTCTTCAATCAGCAATTAACACTTTTTGGTAATTACAATATCTTTAGCATCATTTCCCTCAACTGCAAAGATTGTAGAAATCCACATATGCGTTAGGTACCAACCGGCCGGAAGTTGTACACATTTAAAATTTTCTGGTTTTAGGTCTAGCAGAGACATGAACCATAGGCAGGAGTTACTAGCCCTTTCTAGTTAAGCTTTTAAGTTATAACAAGAAAAGCTACCTAGCTAGCTTCACTGCATAGTTTTAAGATTGTCATGATTCATCTAATCAAGCTACATTGGCACATTTTTGTGCCCATCTCAATCTATTAGTAATAATGTCTCAATCTTCTTGCCATATTTTAAATGTTTTGGTGGGACCCTATGATGCTTTCTCTTCTTAGGAAATTGTCAAAAAACAGACATGTTCTACTGTTTGATTCTTTCTAAGATATGTGATTAGCTAGGGTTTGAAGATGAAAGACTAACCGAGTGTAGCGGATTTGTAAGTGGGCCAACCATCGGCGACGCTCCGGTTACCTTTGATGACAGTCTTCCCAATCCCATCTCCCAGGAACATGATGTTGGTCTTCTTCTTCGCCACCTCCACGTACTCATAGTAATCTCCCGCCTTGATATATATCACAAATCTCGTCGAGCTCGAGTTTGGAGCTATAGCAACAGCTTCGTTTATGGTCGTGAAATTCCCACTCCCATCCTTAGCAACAATCAAATCGTAATTGGTGGTCGTGCTGGCAGTAGTAGTAGTCCGCAACAGATTGCTGTCCTTCCGATTCATCCACTGCGGGAACCCGCCTTCTTTCATGGTATTAAGTTTCCAGGTCGACGTTGGAGCTGATGGGTTATCAGCTCCAGGGATTTTACTGACCATGGATAGAGCGTTGCTGACGTGGCGCGAGATGTTGTAGAAGCTCCGTTTGAAGTGGTGTCTGATGCTCTGTTTCTTACTGAATGCGAATCCGTCTAAGCAAGTGTCCAGGTTCGTCATGGCGGCACTGAGCTGAGCCTGCGCTTCTGAGATGCGATTCTTGCTTGACACGTCTGAGAATGAGGTTTGGAGCTCGGTGGCAGTTATGTCCAAAAGCTCTACACAGTCTTCGATGGCCCTCCGGTCCCTCAGATCAAGAAGCTGCTTGCTGTGAGTAAGTCTGTATTCGTACCTTGTAATTTTTGAACGGGTCTTCTCGACTTCCGCCATAGTGTGGTTGATTGTGGATGAGACAATGTGAGGGAGAGCTCTGCATTTGGGTTCTGAGAAAGTTAAGACTGTCGAGACGCATAGGTCTGGGTACAGAGTCCCCGAGCATGCTGACGTCGCAATGCGAAGATGTTCATGGATGTTAACATGTTGTCGTGACTCTGATGATCCAGCGATCTCGTGAGAACTTGTTTTCACCGGAGAAGATACGAATGCGAGGAGGAGGAGGATGGCGAAAAGAGTGATGTGCAACGCTTTGACGTTCCTGGTCAACATTTTTTATCTGGCAGGGACGACAAGTGCAGAGAGATGATTTAAGGACTGTTTCTGTGACAGAGCTGAAGCAACATGGTTATATGGAGAGATCGTTATAATCGGTGGATATTTTGTAATTATTGATTAATTTTGGGTTGGGATCGTAAATAGTGGAAAGTTGTTGTTTAGACAAGTGATTAACAGTGGGATCAAATTGTGGGAGATCCATCCGCCAGCCACGTGTTAAATAGGACAAATGTAGAGACTGTATCCGAAAGTAATCTAGCATTTAAGCTTTGCGGATTGCGTGTTTGCTTACTTAGAATTTTTTTTTTTTGTTGAATATGTCGAATTTGAAAGTTTGTACCTATCTGTCATTATTTTGAAGTTAGTTTCCAAAATATCATAATTTTGACAAACCGTTATTAAAAGTAGCAGTTTGTCTCGTAATTAAAATCGCGAAGCGCTCTTTCTTTCTCCCCATTCTTCTCTCCGCGTCTCTGTCGTGTTCCCTATCCTCCTTGCGCGATTCCGCCGGCTCCCTGTCCCCCGTGTATCTTCTCGTAGGTCGCCAGCCGAACCTCTAATCAAATTGGAGGTAAGCCCTAATTTTTGATTCAATTGTATCTTTATCATTCAATTTAGGATTTAGGGTTTGAGTGAGGTAATTGGTGGCCGGATTGGCGAAATTAGAGTTAAGATTGTATGGACCTTGTGATATATGGATTTGATTATGCGTGAAATGTATGTTTTGGTTGGATTGCAACTTGTGTAATGAAAATTTTATGTGTTGATTTGAGTGTTGTTATTTGTCAATGTAGTTTTGTGTATCTTTATTATTGGAATTTTAGGTGTTGATTTGAGTTTTGTTGTTACTTGACTATGTTGTTGGAATTTTGTGGAGCAAACTTGTGCAATTAGGATTGTTAAGCAAATTTTTAGTTGATGATATTTATGTATTTTTTTCGGAAAGTAAATTTAGTGAAATTATTTGTTAATGGATAACGAACAACTTGCTGGAATGGTTATGTCCACATTGGACACGTTTGACGTACCCAATTCCGACGAATACGATCGAGATAATCTGAAGAAGTTAGATGCAATCGGAGATGAGGATAATTTTCAATCATGGACGTCGGCTCATGTGGAGGACGATGGGGTTAGAGTATTTAATAATACTTTGTGGGATTATCCCGGGTTTAATGATGTGTCGCATTGGATGGGTAATATGGACGTAGATGAACATTTGTTGGGTAGTAATGGATTTACCGCTATTTATGGGGCGACAATGAACAAACGCTTGTATAGCCGGTGCGAATGCCCAGAAGATCCACACTAAGTTTACCACTATTCAACTGTGTTGTTTTTCAGATACACACTCAATTTATATTCCTAGCAGAAAGAACAAATGTCTTGAAAAATGAAGAGGCGTCAGTAACGACAATTTAGGGTATGTTCTTTATTTAAAATTTTAATAAATAAGATTAATTTGGCATAGGAAAATTATAGGCGATGGTGGTCAGTGGATGGTGAATGAGTGGATATTGGCGGATGGTGGTGATGGGGTGTTGTTGGTGAGTAGGTAATGATGGTGAGTGGATGATGGGGTTAAGAGGGGTAAATTGGTGTTGATGGTGGGTGGGTAGAGTGCGATAGGGGTATAGAGTGTTGGTGAATTGGTGGTGGTGGTGGCGAGTTGGTAGATGATGAATGGGGGTAGAGGGTAGTGGTTAATTCGTAGTGGTAACATGGGCGGAGGCAGCTGGTGGGCTGCAGCCCGGGCAGTATTTGAGCAAGAAATAAATTTAATTAAAATTTTTAAAAAAAATCTAATCTTCTCCTTGTCCCCAAACAAAATACCTCTTCCCCGAAGGCCCAAACACCTCTTCCGTCTTCCCAAAAAAAAATCTACTGCCTCTTCCTACCAACGCATCTGAGCGGAAACCGCCTCTCTAGTGCGAAGCACGAAGCCGGTGAATCTGCCTCCACAATAGAGATTCTAGATTTTCCTTATTGTTTCTAGTTGTAACTTGTAAGTTGAGCTGTGTTGTCAGAGTAAATTGTTTTCTTATCGAAGTTGTTTGGGATTTTGCTCGCACAACTGTCACTAATCAGAATCTGCCTCAAGTGATTTTGTAAGTTGCAACTTTAAAAGTTTGCAACTCAGAATGAGCTTTTTAGCAATTCGTAAGTTATTTTCCCTTTGTAGCAGCAAACTTCTAACTCACTGTTGGAGTTAATTGTTGTATGTTTAATTGATTAACATGCCTGCTGCCCCCATTAAAAATTTGGTATGCTCGAAATAAGATTTCTGCACAAATTTGTTTATTTGATTGTCTAGCAAGATCCCTACTTTATCAAAGAGTGTGCACAAATAACAATTCAGAAAGGCATGTTTTGCAATTCATCATCATTAGCTTTTGCTGAGGAACCTTAGTGATTGACAATATTCTATGTGCAAAGTTCATTTTGCATCCTTTTCAAATCATTGGGATTTTGGGATCCTTCAGTAAAAGATCCAGCTCAAAGTCTAGCTAATCACTTTGGAAAACACTGGTTTTGATATTTAGATTACCCATTTGATAATATTTCAGATGTATTAAATACAATGGCAGAAAATAGGAATCCGAACGTTTGAAGAATTTATTATTATGGTGGAAAAGTGATGTCCCCTCAAGTGGTAATGAGAGTGATCCTCGTGATATTGGGAGTGAAAATGGAGCAGAAACTAAAAATATTTTCGCAAAATCCGTTAACGAAGGGATTAACGTGGGAGAAATTTATGATATTAATTCACTTGAAAGAGATCCAGGGAAACGACGTGCCATATGCAAGTATTATGTGAATGAGCGTGATAATGTTCGGAGAGCTTATGCGGTGTTGCGGCCTTATCAACCCCATTTAAGTTGTTATCCATCTACTTGGGATTGAGTTCAAAATCGAAGATTTAATCACAAATGGTTCAAAGAGTGGTCTTGGCTGAAGTATTCCGCTGAGAATGATAAAACATATTGCATTCAAAGCAGAAGATGTGTGTTAACTTGCTTCAAAGTTTTATCCTTCAGATTTTTCAGCATATGATATGGCTGCTCTTGATATGGAGTGTGGATTCTTTCTAGCAGGGATTCAGAAGGATTCAACGTTCACAAATATGACTTCTGTATTTGATTTGTGCCAACGGTTGGTTGAATCGGGAGAAGTCGATATTTTATCTTGTGCTTTATAGATTGATCTGCCTTATTTTAACTCTTCCAGTATCTACAACAACAACAACAGAAAGAGCATTTTCATCGATGAACATTATTAAGAATAAACTTAGAAATAAGATGAATGATGAGTTTCTTGATGATCTCATGGTTCTTTATGTTGAAACGAGTTTTGCAGATTGTATCAGTAATAATGATGTAATTACTAAGTTTTAGATAAGTGGACCTTGTAGGGTAAAATACTTAGCTAGTTATGTATTTTGTATAATTTTACATGATTCTAGTTTTTGCTTCCCATTTTGTTTGTAAAAAAATATAGCCCTACAAGATCTTGAATTCTGGCTCCGGCCCTGAGTGGTAATGAGGGGGTGAGTGTGAAAATGATGAAGATGGTGGTGGGGTAATGAATGGTGGTGGAGGAAAGTGGATGGTGAGTTATGGTGTTCGTAGTGGCAAATGGATGAATGTGAAAATGATGATTAATAGTATAATGAATTGAGTTAAGTAAAAATTATGTCAAATTATGTATTTTAGTCATAACAAGGCGGTCACACCCTTAAGCAATGGAGGAAACAACAATGTGCCTCCCACTTATTTAATTGAAAGCTTAACCATTGCAAAATCATGGTTATTATATTTAAATGAGTAAACTTTGTCAAAGTTAAATCATAATTATTATATAGGGCATATTCTTTATCGTTGAAATCAATTACTGAAAACTTAATTTTACCCAAGATTACTAAAGTATTTAATTTAACTACCTAATTCAAAATCCTCTTAACGTCCTCATTCCATTTGGAGGAATCTGTCATCTACTGAGGAGGATCGACTGTGATATCATTTAACGATCTGATCGGAGGATCTTTTCCGAGCCGTTATAAGTCTAGTCTATCCCAACTATCTCTCGACACTACTATTCTCTAAGTCACAAAAATCTAGAGACTATCATAAAAATCATGATAGGTCGGTGACAAAATAATTGATAGGCTTGCTTATTAATCAATCACAAACATATCGACCAACTGATGTGGGATAAATCGAGGTGTTATAGAATTGTATCTATCTATCGTCGACACGTTTCCACCATATTTCCGATCATTAGTGCTACTGTTTCCAACACTCTTCATTTCAACCACAGTTTGCATCATTTGTCGACTAGCTTCACCGGTCACATAGCTAACAAACACTAAAAATCATAATTGGCCGAAATGAACCCATAAACCGAACCCCTGCCACAAAACAACAATGGACAGCAAACCCATACAACACCATCCAAATCAATTATCAGCAAACAATGGCTCCATCACTATCCCCTTAAATTTAACCATCAATTGAACCGAATGATTCCTCCCATCCAACCCTATTCAATTGAAAATCGCAGTTTGCAACACCTTTCCATACCTAATACACAGAATTTACAATCATAACTTTGACATACTGAAAAAATTGTTATGGATCCGTTGCTATTTTGCACCACAGATGGTGCATGTCTTATCTCATCCTTCTGCTTGCTAGTGATATGCAGACAAATTAAGCCGCCAACTTTGAATGCACCAGCTATGTTCCACACTTCATTCATTAGCAGACAGACATTTGACTGCTGAGAAAACAAAATGAAGTTGAGCTCTTGATGATAACATATAAAACGCACAGTTTCTCGTGCGCCATTGATAAGATTTTTACTGAACAGCACCAAGCTCCTCTATATATCTGAATCACTGAATCTGCAGAAGGCAGTTGAACGAAAGCATGACCATCAGCATCACGCTCCGTCCCTTCGAGCTACGGGACGTGGATGACTTCATGGTCTGGGCCGGCGATGAAAAGGTGACCAGGTACTGCAGATGGGATACGTTCAACTCCAGAGATGATGCGCTGGAGTTTCTGAAAGAGATGATTAGAGCACAGGCCTGGTACAGGGCCATATGTCTCCAAGGACGTCCCGTCGGGTCCATCTACGTGATGCCGGAAGGAATTGGAAAGGACGGACGGAGGGCCGAACTGGGTTACGCATTGAGCGCAGAGCACTGGGGAAAAGGCGTGGCTACCGAGGCGGTGAAGAGAGTTATATCGACTGTGTTTGAGGAGGTCAAGGGACTGGAGAGAGTTGAGGGACTGGTTTTTGCAGAGAACAAGGCCTCGCAGAGAGTGCTGGAGAAAGCTGGGTTCGAAAAGGAAGGAGTTTTGAGGAAGTATTTTTACGTGAAAGGACAGAGTAGAGACATTGTTGTATACAGTGTTGTAAACAAAACGACATAGCTGCTGTGCTGTAATTTGAAAAAGTTTCATTGTTCTGAAACAACTGGGTTTGAGAGGCGAAGACGATCCAAGCATGATTTTCCATCAAGCTGATTGCTTTGCTGGAGTTGCAGATAGTCTTTGTACTGCATTGGTTTATAGCCAACTGGGTTACAGTTTTCAGCATCTACAAGCTCCGCCGCAGGTTGCACCACCGTCTCCAACGATGGACCGTGTGCCAACGCTACAGAAATCCTCGTAGCTTTCTCGTTCACCAACACCCTGTGCACGTTGCTCTTGTACCTCCCGTTACTCATAATCTGACATACATATTTACGGGTATGTTCTTGTTAAAATATAAATTATAATAGCTGGAGTTTTTCTGACCGGAGGAGGTAAGAATGTGAATCACTTAACTTACCTCCAGTTGATCACCGGTGTTGACCAGAAAAGCATTATGCGGAGCCTTGACAGTGACCCAGTTTCCATCATGCAAAACTTGGAGGCCTTCCACCCCATTTTGGACCAAGAAAGTCAGGCAGCCGTGGTCCGAGTGAGCAGGCATTCCGAGGGCTAGCTCCGGCTGAGGACACGGAGGGTAGAGATTACCAACGAAGATTTGGAAGCCATTGTCGTAATCCATAGCATCCTCTAGGCAGTTTGGCTCGAGGCCTAAGCTCTCTGAGATGCCTGCTAGGACCTCTCTTGCTACGCTTCTTACCTTTTTACTATACTGCTGCGAAATATCACTGCAAGACCGCGTTCTTCTTTAAATGAAAATGAAGTGATAGTTTTGTATTTTTCCGACAAGTTGCCGTGCCAAACCTCAATGATTGTTTTCGACAAACGACGTCGTGGTCTACTTTAATCGGTTTGTCCGATAGTTCATTAATGTTGATAGAGCAAAGATATGTACGGTCAAAGATGAGAAGTGTTTAGAGAGACATACCTGAAACCGGAAGGGATGTGCGGGAAATGGAATTGAGGATGAACAAAAACCTTGAGATAATCCCGCCAGAAGAAGCATTTCTCTACGGAAACGTTGAAACTGGTGCCACACCTCATCGGATCCAGAACATGCTTCCCTTCAAACAGTTGCTTCTCCTCCTCGGGCAGATTGAAAAACTGCTCAGCTCCGTCCACAACCCCATCCACTAGCCTCTCCTCCACTCCATGATCAACCACCTGTTGTATGAAATAAATACATAAGCACGGACCCATGAGGACGTTCCAGCATAGCATCCACTATTGAACAGTTGTTGGGATTACCAGAAAAAAGCCCCACTCCTGACAAGCTTTAGAAAGCTTCTCTACTTCTGCAGACCGTTTATAATGATCAGTGGATGTCAGCAGTGAGAAGTTGATGACTGGGATCATGGAGGGTTCTGAAGAAGATGTGTTGTGTGACTGTGAGTTTGTTGTGCAGATGTGTGTTGGAGGGACAAAAGTGAGACCAGAAGAAGACTCGGTTAACTTCTTCATGGACACCATTCTAGGGGGGTGTCCTTGATGAGGGGCAGTTGCACTTGCAGCCATGGCTATGAATTTCTTCCTAGGTTGATGAGAGTTGGAATTTTTGTAAGAAATGAATGAAGTTCAATCATATGCAAATGTTAGATTAGGTTTAGGAGTCTTGCTTTACGGTCAGACTTATCTCAAATGGTAAAAGATATCTAAAACTAATGCAAGCTTTGACTTTTCGTCGTAAGAGCATCCACGAAGCATTTTAATCTCCTTATCCACTACCTTAATCAACCATTTCTATTATTATTCATCCATTAAAACATAATATTTTTGTAAAGAAAATATTGTTTTCAAAAATAATTATGGATTATCGTTAGGGATTTTATCTAGATTTCACATATATTTTCATTCAATCAAAACATGACACGTACATATGAGGATAGACATGAAACATCTATAAAATAAGGTTCATACGTTTTCAGTACTCACACCATCAATCTTCTTGCTTTCTTCTCTATTCTTATTTTACTCAATAATTTTCCTCTCTTTTGGATCCTTTCAACGTTGACGAAAGCTTTCAAATATTCCAGCAAACTATGAATCAGATGAATGATATGGCCAATTCAACTGTTATAGATGCGGTAGTGCTAGCAACCATGGACGATGAAGACGATGTGTCTCCTCGTCGCCAACCTAATCGAGCTAGAAACAAAGGACCAAGGGGGCAAAATTTATTAGAGGGCTACTTTATTGAGCGTCCAATTTTTTCGGAAAGGACGACTGATTGACGATAATAAGATATACATAATTACACATCTTCGGACATAGACCAGTTGGTAGCGGAAGTCATTTTTTGAACAAAAAATGATATGAAAATTGAAATAAAATATTGAGAATATATTAGGAGAAAACAAATGAATGATTGGTGTACTTTGGAGCTGAGATGAAAGATGAATTTATAGCAAAAAAAATGTAGCAGTTGATTATTTTTAAAAAAAAATTTGTTGGAAATTAATCTGGTCTGTAGGATTAGATCTAGATCTGATCTAACGTACCAGATTAATTTTTTGTTATAAATATATCTGTAGGGCTTGAAAATTATCCGTTGGGCCTGGGCTTGTCTTCTTCAAACCCTAGCTTGGAGAACATACTCTTTTCAACTCCTCCACGAGCTTCTCTGGCCGCACGTCCAATCTCAACTCCTCGCTTCAACCATCTCCTCTAGCACACCATCTCCTCCGATCGTCACCACTGCATAATTTAATAGGTGAGAAGCTTCTACAATCTCAATTGGATTGTCACCGGTACATATACTCTAAGAGGGAGAAAATTTAATCAAGGTAACTTTGATTTCAATAACTCTCTTGACTGTTTTTCTTGGTGTTCAGAGTAAAAATAAATTAGGTTGACAAATAAATTCATACTTCAAAATTTAATCTTAAAAGATTCTGGCCAACTTACTTTATATTTGGTACTCTCACATTCATTCATCTCTACTCGTTTCAAGATCAGTATCTCGAATTTAGATCCGGTGTAAGCAAGTCAGAGACAACAATATGAAAACGATGTAGTTTTGATTTAAACAACGTAAGAAATTTAAATTTTAAAAACTATGTCGTTTTAATAAATACGAACACCATCGAATCATAATTGACTGTATTTAGCTGCACATTACCGAATCTAATTCTCATATTGATCTAGCCCATAAGGATTGATTGGAAAATAAAAGGCTAGACTGTTTGTCAATAAATAAAAGCGATTTTAAGATGAATATATCAATTTTAAAGGTTTTGCATGTAAACCTATTCAATTTTATATTACTAAAGTTCTGATTTTCATTTTTTATACATGTTAGATAGAATGTCGACTAATGGCATGAATGAATACACGTGGGCTTTGTATTCGTAATTTGGTTAATTGGACAACAATTGTTCAAGAGGTGTGGTTGAAGAAGAATAAAGGTATAATGACAATTTATCTCAACTTGAAATACATGATGTTCTTGTGTGATTTTACCTCTACATGTTTGGTGCTAGCTACGCAACTAGAACTTTTACATTTGCTTGTCTGCTTTTATTTCTATAAAATGGTCGTTATTTGCTTTTCTAAGTGTATAAGTTAAGTATTAATAATTTCAAACTCTGTTAGACTTTGCTTTAGTAGATAAAAATTACAATACACCTTACCAAAGTTATAAATACTGTTTAGTAGTATTTTGGCCCTCAAAACGGATACTTGACAACTATATTTGTATATAGACGAAATATCGGTCAATTGTTCACATCATTCTTATTAGAAATTAATTCGTTTTCCCAACTTTTTACTGTCATTTTACCTATTTTCTATTGTTCATGTCAAATATCATCAAATAGAGGTTTTGGAGTCCTTTTGAAGCAAAACTATGAAATACACGACGATTTGGGCAAAAACAGGCCAAAATCGGGACACACTGCTTTCTTTAGCACACAAGGATTGCTCGATTGAGACGAGTCATAGTTCGATAAGAATCTAACTCACAGGACTACAACTTTCTAGTTTACAATAAGATAAAATTCGTAGTTTTAAAGAGTAAAATAAGCAACCGAATTCGGAACTATTGCGCGGAGTGAACAACTGGCCGGTTTACATGTCAAACCAATATAAAACCAAAATTTGGCGAAGCCACTACAACCACTTGGTTTTTCATAAAACTAGCGGTTCGCAGTAAGAAATCGGCGGTTTGCTCAAGTAAACTACCAATTTGAGACTAAACCTGGCCAGACGAAATTTTCTAATTGGGGCAATTTTCTAATTCCATTAGAACTCAAGCCAATTTTATTATATATAGAAATTCAAAGATCTAAAATCAACATTTGAACCTAGGAAAGATTATACCTAATTCTTAAAGAGAGGAAAGATGACTAAAGACCATAAGAGATTGAAGATCGGTTTCATAGTAAATGATTGTCCTTTATTTTCTGTTACTTCTTCGTTAATTCTCTTTGCATACATGTATTCTGGTTTTATCACCATTATTAGCTAGTAGTCGTCTTGTTCCGGGATCTTACAAATCCCGTAATGTATCAACCCTTTTCATGCGATTAAATATAGTTTTTGCTTAGAATTTATACATATTTATTTGATCCTACATCGCTTGACGTCATCTTCTATGTGAATTTGTTGTAAGGATAATTAGGTTAAGAATCAAGATTACCGTAGTTGAGGTAATTAACCGGAATTATGTAGGATTAATATCTAGTCATATTAGTTATGTTGGTAGTATACGATTTGGTAGGGAAGTTAACATCACCTTTATAAAAAATAAGTTCTTAATGTTTGTGTAACACAATTAGTAGTTATTAACATTGATTGGATATTGACTGTTAGGAATAATCGAGTGTATGCCTCGCTAAAGGGACTTGAAGTACTAGATATTTCGCGAAAAGTAATGATCCAGGAGTGTGTAACTAACTTATAGCACACATGGTTTTTTTCTTATTCATACGAGTGATTATATGTTTTGTTTCATGAGTCGACTGGTGCGCATGGGTAAAGTTTGATTAAGGAATACTCCTTTAATGTAAAAATGTTTGTTCTTGCGTCTGAATCACTTAATTAAGTAATTGCACTCATTTTTCTTTACTGGAATAGCTTAACAAAGACAATATCTTGTATAGTATATACACGCTTCACTTAGTTAAGTCATTACAATCATTTTCTTTATTGAAATAGCTTAAGAAATGTACTATCTTGCATAGTATATACACGTATTTACTCTTAGGATCAACCCTATGACTTATCTAGGTTATAAATCTTGTTTGACTGCAACTTGACCCATGAAACGTAAAATTGACACTATAAAGGATCGAAAAAATATGCATGTCTAAATGGCGGCATTACCGGGGAGCAACAAATTCGTCTGTTATTAGGTTTCAGTTAGGGTTAATTTAGACTAATCATTTTTTACTGTTGATTTTGTTAAGTTTCCAATTGCCTACGTTTATCCTCTTCTTTGTGATCTATCCAATGAAGCCCATGCACTTGAAGAACCCATGCAGGAAGAAAAACTCATCAGAAAAGTGCTCAGACCATTGCCCTCAATCGACATGAAAGTTACAACCATAAAAGAGGCACAAGACATCAAGAATATGAGACTAGAAGCACCGATCGGGTTGCTGAAATAATTCGAGATGAAGCTGATAAAAGATGATCCACCACCTGGTGGGAAGAACATTGGACTGAAAGCTGAAACAGATGACAAAAGTGGAGCACCCAATGAGATAATGCAGCAGCTTGTTCTACTGGCCACAACTTTGGTAAGATGATGAAAAAGCTCGATCAAAAATCCTCATATGCAGGTTAACGATCAGGTGCCGAAAATCAGTCCAGAAGAGCAGGAAACTTTACAATAAGGAATAGGAATGCCGATCATGGGAGTGAAGAGAGGAAAGAGAAGCAGAAGGGAATTCGTTGCAGGGAATGTGAAGGTCTCGGCCACAGATAATACGAGTGCCCTAGCAGCCAAAAGAAGAAGAACAAGTCTCTTGCTGCAAAATGGAGCGACGAAGACTCAGAGGACAGCGAGCATGAAACTAAACCAAGGAGCAACTTAGCCTGACATCTGTAAAAGAATCCACCAGTATAGATTCAATAAAGCAAAACATTGAGTATGGTGTTATTGAGTCAGATAGTAGTGATGATGAAGAACTCACTGAGGAGTCTCTTACTAAAAACTTTACACTAATGCACTAGAAGTTGCTAGAAGTGATTGAGATCAATAAAGACTTGAACATCAAGATATCACGCTTAGAAGATAAAAAAGAAGTCTTGCTGGAAACCAATGATACACTAAAGACTGAGAGGAACCACCTGAGTCAGACCATCACTGCCCTAACAGCTCATGCCAAACAGTATGTAGAAGATTAGGCCGCTGTGATAGAGGAGCTAAGTCTTCACAGGAAAAAGAAAAAGATGCTCAACAGTGGATCAAACAATCTTGATGACATCCTAGCAAGCCAAAGGTATGGAGGAGGCAACACGGATCTTGGCTACAATGGTGAGGGTGGCTTTGGAATAACGCTGTTTGTCAAAGCCAAAGAACCGGAACAATCTGAAGATGTAGTACAGGTATTGGTGAAGCAAGCCAAAACTCAGAAACCGGTTCAGAAGAAGCCGTCGAGAAGAAATAGCCAGAGGATGCTACAACAACCTGTACAACAAAATCATGTTGGATTGACCATGGCACCTGTTACTTCGGCAACAGGAGTGTGCCCCACTCTAACTCAATGTGAGACACTGGGGAGATAAGCCAGGAATCATACATTATGTCTATGTATCTTTCAGCTCGTCGAACTCAATGAAGAAAGGAAGCTGGTGCTTCGACAGCGGATGCTCAGATCACATGACAGGAGATCGAACGTACTTGACAAAAATTCAGTAATACAAAGAAATGCACGTAACGTTTGGTAATAGGCTGAAAGGGAAAGTACTTGGAAAAGGAACGCTAGACGTGTAAAGCCTACCTAAGCTTAAGAATGTGATGCTTGTGGATGGATTGAAGGCTAATCTCATCAGCAGCAGCCAAATATGTGACGACACACACTTGGTCAACTTCACTCAAGAGTTTTGCCAAGTTTTTGACAAAAGTGGAAGCTGCATAATGAACGGAACAAGATCTACCAACGACTGCTACTTACTAAAGATTGGTGTAGCAACCTCTGTATCAACTTGCCTGATGACCAAGACTGAAGATATAAACTTGTGGCACTGACGAATGGGTCATTTGAATCTGAAAATGCTCAAGAGGATTGTTGCTGAATAATTGGTCCGAGGAGTTCCTGAGATCAAATGCGAGATGAATGTAGTTTGTGGAGAATGTCAAGTCGGAAAAAAGAAGAAGAAGGTTCATCGTCCAAAGACTACTGAGATCAGCACATCCATACTCCTTCAACTATTTCATATGGACCTAATGGGACCAATGGAAGTGGAGAGTTGTGGTAGAAAAATGTATGCCTTTGTATGTATTGATGACTACACCCGTTTCTCATGGATTGAATTTATAAGGGAGAAGTCAGAAATTGTAAAGGTAGTTGTTGCTTTAGCAAACCGTCTAGAACAAGAAAACAGTATAAGAGTGCTAGCCATAAGAAGTGATCATGGAAGGGAGTTCGAGAATGAAGCCATGGATGAGTTCTGCAACAACCGAGGCATCACGCATCAATTCTCTTCTCCTATCACACCACAACAAAATGTGGTTGAACGCAAGAACCGGATGATTCCAGAGATGTCTCGAGTTATGATCCATGTAAAGAAGGTCCCTCTATTATTTTGGGCTGAAGCAATGAGCACAGCCTGCTACATCATTAACCGAGTGTCCATCAGAAAAGGAATGGACAAAACATGCTATGAACTATGGAGACAAAGAAAGCCAACTGTAAAATACTTTCATGTCTTTGGAAGCGAATGTTACATTCTGAGACAGAGAGTATCGGAATAAATTTGATCCGAAGAGCAATATTAGGATATTTCTTGGGTACTCTACCAACAGCTGGGCATATAGAGTGTACAACAAACGCACAGGTACCATGATCGAGTCCATCAATGTAACTGTCAAATATATAGAAGAGGACCCTCCAAATCTCGATGATGATAAAGACACTGAATCCGGAGAACGCAATCAGCATCATCCTCAAGAAATTGACAAAGTTGATCAAGAAGAAGTTCCAGAGGATCTTATAGCAGAGTCCCTTGATCAACCTTTCCTTAACAATAGTTATAGTCTTGCAGATAATTTGTGTGCAGAAGACATATCAAACCAACGAGGTTGCCGGCAAAGGAAGACGAGTCTGAGGCCTTGGGTTTTGTCAAAAATGCCAAGGGGGAGATTGTTATGAGTTATGGCATCCATTGACAAAACATCTACAAGTTGTTCTGGCGGGATGCTACAGCAACCTGTGAAGACAGCAGCTGGAGCATCTTGAAGACAGTCAACCAAAGACTTTCAGCCAACTGCCAAGAGTCTAGGTTCGATGTCCGGGGAAAGTTTCCTAATCATTTTAGAACTTTCTCGAAACAAATTGCCCAAATCAACTTTTGAGTTAAAGATATGGTTTCAAAAAGGGATTTTAGAAAGAAGGTTGTTATAATCATAATGCAACAAACTCCTAAGATCTTGGAAAAGATAGGAACTGCCAAAAGAGTTTTGGAAAGAGTTCCATATTGCTAATCTCGTGACCTACAAGTATATATGGGAGCATCACCCGCAAGGAGTAGACACAACTCACGCGCATAAGCAAGAGCTAGAAGCTAGGGCGCATAGATAGAGAGTTGTGAGCGCATAGATGAGCAGTGAGCGATCACAACTAGAAAATTCTGATCCACGCTTGATCATCAGAGTTTAATTGGAGCGGAGCCTCGTTGAAAGGTCAAGTACAAGTCTTTAAAGAATCGTGGCAGGTGAATTTGTCGCGAACGATTGGAAAGCAGAGTTTGTGACAGTTGATAAAAGATCACTGATCAAGGGGGAGCATCACCAGAGTCTGGAGAACTCGTGAAGGTCCGACTGCTCAGCTGGAAGAGCTTGGAGAGTCGAGGACATCTGCTACTGGAGCAACTTTATATAGTAAGTTGTTATAGCATCCTGCCATAGCACTTTGTCGTAGAATATGCTAAGTCTGTGTGGTCAGAACTGTATCATCCTATTACTACATACTGTTGAGTAGTTAACCTTGTATATTGAAATCTTGAGGACTGGAGAGAAATCCTCACTAAATGTAGGTTGTGGCCGAATTAGGTAACAAAATTGTTTGAGTCTTTCACAAGTTATTTTCGCAAGTGACCTAGAGTTCAAACGCGCTGAATTCAATAATTCTTGATCGGGTTCTAACACCATGAGCGAGTTAGTTGAGTATGTTACTATTGGACAGAACGAATTACGAATTACGAGTTACTTGTTGAGTTGAAATCACATATCAAAATATTTTATGTTGTCGAGGAGAAGAAAGAGATGCAAATTTATATATTTTTATAGAATCATGATTCACCATAGTTTTATAATTATGTATGAGCCAGAGAAATTCAACATTTCCTCGTGGGACAAGTTGTTTTCAATTTTTCATCGTTAAGTATAATCTTTAAAAGAGGATTGGGTATAGGTGTGTAGATTTCCTCCACTTGCCCATAAATCAGATCAAAGTGGCTCATTGCGCCATTTACATGCAGCTAGTCACCCATAATCCATCCACATAGAGAAACCACAATTTCAATTAACGGCCTTGGAGATGGCCATAGCAATGTTACACAGCCTCTTGAATGTCTGATCAAATTCGGTCAACTCGGACACAAGGTCCTTCGACCCCACCGACTTCATCCCATCCTCGCAAGCATCCGCGTCAGCAATCGCGATGATCAAGAATCTCGCTACGTCATCATAAGCGTTCACAGACAACGCCGCCATGGAATTGTCCACCATATCCACCGCGTCCTGGAAGTGCACCGAGCACTCATCGATGCGCTGGTAAACAGTCGGCTCAAGGCTCGACGCATTGCTCAGCAAAGTGTTGACGTGGGTCGTGACGTTTGCAACCTGCTCGGACGCAAGCTTGAGAACTATAATGGCTAGCTCGGGGACGGTCGCATTGGCGCTCTCCGGAAAAGACTTGATCGTTTCGACACAAGCATCTTTATCTACGGCTGGCTCGCATGCTTTTTCGATCAGGTCAGCTGATGAAGCTGGCGCGGAAAGGACCAGAACCGCGACCAGGAGGATAAAGAAAGAGATGACTCGAGATGTTTGCATGTTTTGGTCTTTGTTTTTTTGTTGTGTTTTTCCTCTTGAAGAAGGCCAGCGTTTAAAGCCTTGTTCGAGGGTTACGGAAACTTCACTTTTACAACATTGCTGTGCTTGGTTTTGGTGTTTCGTTGACCGTTTCAAGAGAAATGCGGTTGACCGTTGAATGAGCTTGTGAAGCGGGTTTCAAGCTCATCCTCGTAATATTTTGCTCTCCAACATGCAAAACGTCGCCGTATTTTCTTTCCGCAGACAGAAGCGTGGACACGTCATCGTTTTGCCAAGACCACCAAATTCGTCTGCTCGTGATGTGAGCGAATCCGAACCACAAGGTCGATTTCAACGGCAGAAGAAATTCATGGCGTCAACGGGTCTCATCTGTGTCGCGGCGGCCACTCTTGCATTTCTTGTCCTCAGCCAGTCAACGTTGGTCTTCGGAAGCGAGCCGACAGCCTACGATCTTCTCCAAGGCTACAACTTTCCTCCAGGTCTGCTACCCAAAGGCGTCACCCACTACGACCTCGACGCATCCTCCGGAAAATTCCACGCCTTCCTGGGCGGCACCTGTAGCTTCTCGCTGGAAGGATCGTACAAGCTCAAGTACAAATCGACCATCAGCGGTACCGTTTCGGAGAACAGGATTAAGGATTTGAAGGGGATATCTGTGCAGATTCTGTTCCTGTGGGTAAATATTGTGGAGGTGGTTCGGGACGGGGATGAGCTCGAGTTCTCGGTGGGGATCGCGTCGGCGAGTTTCGGGATTGAGAACTTCGAGGTGTGTCCGCAGTGCGGGTGTGGGCTGAACTGCAATGGGAATCAAGTAAGCAAGATTCGCATCAGGCCTTTTGTTTCATCAATATAATTATTGCTATGTGTCGTTTGTTTCGTCAATTTAAGTACTGAAAAAATGCAATGCTGAAGCGATTGTTTTGCACATTTTTGATTCTTCTTTACGTATGGATCATTTGTTTGACGCTCCTTTGGATTCGGTGTGCTTGCTATATGTGTTTTGAGTGCTTGTTTACTAATGAATTTATGGTTTACAGTTTGTGTCGAATGCTGGTTTTTGTTTATGCAAAGGTTAAAACATAGGTAGTCGATTTGAAAACTAATATAGATTTAGTGGAAAATTAGCGTCTATGGAGGTAGTTTTTTCTGTTCTTGACCTTGTAGAGTTAAAATAGAAAATACAGCATCTGATTTGATCCCTCAGTTCAATCTAGTTGAACCCAGCATATAAGGAAAATGGCATGCTCCTATTATTGATAATCCTAATTTCAAGGGCATATGGAATATTATAGGCGATGTTTTAATGGAAGTGATGCAGAGTCATATAGGATAACATTTTGGAAGCCAAACTTTGAGATTGAACAAAATAAATAGAAGGCTGAAGATCCATCTACTGATATCTTAGATGATTTGTTTGGTTTCCACATTCAACTTTCGATTTGGAGAACAATGCTACTTTCCAAGTGGATGGGATGGTGCTTGCGTAAAGGGCAATAGAGGGCGAGTTAGCAAGATGTGATTAGTGCAATAGGAGTATAAATGTTTGAATTGGAAGGAGAGGAAAATGGTTAATGAATTAATCCATTCTCCTTTATCTCACCCCTACGGGTGTGAAAAACCCGACATAGCCCGAGCAATTATAGACAGGGTTTGACCCAACCGGGTTAGGGACGGATTAGGATTAACCCTCAGGTTTGTATTATTATCTAATCAGGGAACACCGATGGTTGTCTGTGTGTCATCATGGCACTATTCATCCTAACATTTGTGTATAAAGAATACGTGACAATCTTTATACAAAATACTCTCTTAACCATGATCTTAAAAAAAAGATCATGGACACTATTCACATTCATTACTTTATATTATTTCTACTCATTTTAACTTAACCTAATTTTTTTTTTTGAAAAACTTGAACAATGTAATTAGAATTTGTTTAAGCAAATCTTTTCGCATGAAGACTTTGGTTGTCCTCTCAAGAGCTTGAGGTGCTGCATCGCCCGATCTAAAATCAATTTGTTTTAGTAGCCCGATCTCGTGATCTTAATAAACTCGTCCGATTTTCGATTTCGATGACCCGATCTATTTTGAGTAAAATTTTCATTTGATTGATGCAAATTTAACTCATGCGGCAACCAAAAGTTGAAATTCATTGAAAAAAGAGAACATTGTGATATATTTAATTAGCATTACATCCAAAGTTGTTCCATATATTGGCAACCAAGTCACTTTTTAGAGATAAATGAGTGCGTTGATCCTCAATTTCATCTTTATTTCCAAATAAAGGTTGATATCTACCACTCGATTGTTATAATACTGAAATAGCTCGTCATCATACGGGGCACGTTTAGTAAACTCGGTTGCATCTGCATAGTGAGCATATGTCTTTCGTTCATCTTCAACAATCATGTTGTGCATTATAATGCATCATAACATGATATCATTTAATATATCTTCGTCCCATGCAAGAGATGGCTTCTAAATAATAGCAAATCAAGACTGTAGCACCCCAAATGCTCTCTCTACATCTTTTCGAGCCGCTTCTTGATATTCAGCAAATGATTTATCTTTACGAGTCTGTGGACATGTGATTGATTGAATGAATATAGCCCATTTTGGATATATACCAGCGGTAAGGTAATATGCCTTGTTATAATGATGACCATTTACTGTAAAATTCACAGGTGGTGCTCGACCTTTTAAAACATCTTGAAAAACAGGAGATCGGTGTAGCACATTCAAATCATTGCACGATCTAGTTTCTCTACTCTATAAAATTTTAAAGAGCCAAATCCATAAATCCCAATCTGCAACAGCTTCAAGAACCAAAATAGCGACATCTACTCTTCCTTGATATTGTGATTTCCCCGCTGTTGGACAATTTTTCCATTCTCAATGCATACAATTTATACTTCCAATCATTCATGGAAATCCACGTTCCTTACCAATTTGAAGCAAACGTATCCAATCATTTGGAGTAGGGCATCTCAAATATTCAGAGCCAAATTGCTTGAAGACACCTTTGGTGAACTTCATCATTGTTATGCGAGCTGTACTTTCACTAATTCGGACATACTCATCTACGGTATCAACTGCTATCCCATGTGCAACAGTACATTTTTGGAGGCTTGATAAACTCAAGCGTCCACAAGCATTACTTTTTTGTTTAAGTCAATCATTGGTGGACACAACAGATTTCATTATGCGAATAAATACATGTCTTTACATTCGGAATCTACGTCGAAACAATCTTGCAGAGTAAACTGAATGTTCAGCAAAATAATCGTTTATGACCTTCTTCTCGGTCTCGATCAGAACGGGAGGAGTCATCTTCTTCCGTGTTTCGTTGCCTTGTTCTTGGAACAATACTTGAAAAAAAAGGAAAGATTTGGTTATACAACATTTGCAAGAAAACCATCTATTTCTTCATCAATCATAACTCTTTCGGATCCTCGTTCCTCATCACACTCGGAGGAACTTGAAAAATTCAAATGGAAATCAGACATTGAGAATTTTTTAGTGTGTCTTTTTACGCTCAGAAGACGTTAAATTTATAAAAAAAAATGTAATGTCATATATAATAGTATTAACTACATGTTGCATTGTATTGTCATGTTATACTCTGTAAATTTAAGCATATAAGTGCAAGTGGTTACGAAAGTTGCATGATTTTATTTTTATCATCTTCATTTCATTAAATAGTCACTCCTCAATATATGTTGTATTGTATTGTAATGTCATGCTCTGTAAATTTCAGCATTTAAGTGGTAGTGGGTTAGGAAAGTTACATGCTTTTTTTATCGTCTTCATTTCATTGAATACTCACTCTTCCATATATGTTGCATTGTATTGTCACGTCATGCTCTACAAATTTCAGCATTTAAGTGCAAGTGGGTTAGGAAAGTTGCATGATTTTGTTTTTATCGTTTTCATTTCATTGAATAGCATTGTATTGTCATGTCATGCTCTTTTATTGCAATGTCATTTCATAATTTATTGCAATGTCATTGATTAAAGTGAAGATGTGTTCATCTACATAACTTTTATTGCAATGTCATTTCATAATTTAAAGTTTTTGACACCTTTCATCTAAATAGGTCCATTTAGATCCATATGTCAAATTGAAATGAAACCATCAAATTCAAAGCAAACTACTTTAAATGTACTAAGAAAATTACAAACGACTTTAAGTTGAAAACACTCACAACACTTTTGACTTAAAATATCACTTAATAAAAATGCTCTAATATAAATCTTCACTCTCTTTTGTAGTTTTGAAACCAAGTTGTCAACTGTAGTAACATTGTCTCCTCAAATGGTAAACAATTCTCCTTCAAGGATGATGTTTGTAATGTCCCAATTATATAGATACTCTTGTAAATTTAAGCTCCTGGTTTCAAGTTCCATTTGTTGTTTCTTAAGAGCAATCTTTTGTCTTTGCACTTCCAATTTCTCCCTTTCTCTTTCAGCTTCTCCAATTCCTAACTCTGAATGAAGTCGTAGTCTCTTGTTAAATGAGTTAAAATACTGAATTGCTTCACCTGTAAGCTGTAACTTCCTTTAGTCTAGAATTTACATTTTTTACACCTTCAAGTCTACAAAAGCTCCCTTCAACTCCTTCTTCACTAGTAGGTGTGTTAGGAAATGAAACATTATCATCACATCTTGGTCTCTTACCACTGCTTTCACTTCCAGGAGAACTAATAGTTTTCTTTAAGTTTTGAACGACCGCGTGGATTGGCCAAAGATTTTGACACTATAGACTTCCACTTGGAAAATTTACATAACAACTCCCAACAATGAATAAGAATGAATCTACCATTCTTTCTTTCATGAAGTATATGGGCCTCTCGAAGAATATCTTCATCATTTTGACTACTTCTCTTTCTTACAAGAGCTTCGTCATTGAATGCAGCCCATTTTAAAACTGCTGAAGTAATTCTTGCCCAACGACCTATGACCATATCAACATTCGTGCAAGCAATTTCGTTTGGGTTAGAAACTCTAGCTACCCAAACATTTTTCCAAAAAAACTCCTTTTTTGGAACAGTTTCAGTCAATTGATTTGAATTTGTGTTCATATAGGATGAGATACGTGTTTCATCTTCAAATGTGGACCAAATTCTCTTATTAGAAGGGTTTAAATTAGAAGGGCGCTGAATAGGTGGCTGAGAGAATGTTTGTCGTGAGGTTGAACTTGATAACAAATTTGTGAAATATTGTTGAGTTGGTTGAATAATCTCCTCTTCATTTTCATCTTCCTCTTCTTCTTCATTATTTGGAAGACATGAAAACTATCATCAAAGCCATAATTGATACCACGATCAAATTTGTTCATAGTAGAATATGAACAATATTGAGAGGGATCTTCGGGAAAATGAGAGTATGATAAGTTTTGAGCTTGTTGGAATGGAGTTTGAGAATCATGTTGAGCTTGGTAAGAATGTTGTGATGGAGGTCGTGAACTTTGAGCTTGAATTTAGCTAGAGATTGGTTTTGGATGACGTTTTTGCTTTGATTTTTTCCCGAATTTAGGATTACTAGAATCCATATGTTAGGAGGAATTTTTTTTTGAAAACTATCGACATTTTGAACCAATAGGATAGTGACATGTGTCCTACTCAATCCCAACAATTTGATTGTGATCAAGGTTGTCCCATGCAACCAAACCACAACCAATTGTGCCACAATCTTATCCTCGAACCCCATTAAGAAGTTTTTGTAAAAGATTGGATCTACAATCTTTTAAAAAATCACCCATTAAGGGTGCTCTAAGAGTTAACACCTTGAGCCAGCCCTGATATGAATTTTGTTAGATGTTTATCATTCGTTAATTTACTGTGGTTTTCCTGATTCACACCATTAAATTTAAGATCAAATTACTATCTCATTCATAACAAGAATGCTTATTGAATTAACCCCTCTATTCATGGAAAGAAGCATTTGATTTTCTATCATAGGGCCAATTCCACCCTCTAAAGAGAATTTGTTCATCCTCGTCGTAGTGAATTACGCCTCCAAAAGGGTCGAAGCATTATCACCTCCACTTGTGATGCGATGGTGGTAACAAAGCTATTCAAGAGCGTCATCTTTTCCAGGGTGGCACCACGAGGACCGTCATTAGTGATGGTGGCTCACACTTCAAGAGAGGAATTTCGAAGGCATTCTACGGAAATACGAACTGACCCACAAGATTGTCACGCCTTTTCACTCAGCCCAGAGGGCAAGTAGAGGTCTCCAACCGCGAGATCAAGACTATCCTCTAGAAGACGGTGTCCACCACACGCAAGGATTGGTTCGAGAAGTTCGATGACGCATTATGGGCTTACATGATTGCCTACAAGACTCCACCTTTCCACCTACTCATACCATTGGAGCACACAGCTCTATGGGCCATCAAGAGACTCAACTTCAACATTGCAACCGCTGGTGAGAAGCGTGTTCTCCAGCTAGAGTTGTGTCTCAGCACATTCGAAAACGCAAGAATCTACAAGGAGAAGCGAAGAGAATGCACGACCTCCATATATACCGACGCGGAATTCAGAGGGGTGAGTCAGTTCTTTTGTTTAACTTATGTTTGTGAATCTTTCCGAGTAAAGTCAGGAGCCGCGCGATAGGACCCTACAAGGTCAACATCTCCCGGATGGACATGTTGAGCTGGTAAAGCCGGACAAACCCAATTTCAAAGTGAACAGATAGCGGTTAAGACCTTATCAAACAGATAATGGACTGGGAGAGCACGCTACTTCACTCTGAGCGACCCACAGCCGACACCACCAGAAGAAAGAACGACAAAAACATGACACTCCATGGATGATTTTACCCTGCCATGATGTTAAACTGTACAAATTGTACACGTATACATTTTCCTTCAGACTCACTTCATTGTTTCCTCGAGTTTGGAGACCTTCAGGGAGTCTCATTTTTCATCCTTGCTCTTTATTGATTGCTGAGGAACTAAATAAATTTTTTAATTTGGAGTGGGTTGCTTGTAGCTTGTCAACTGCATATAGTTTTTATAGCACGTTGCATATAGTTTTACTTAGTTCTTCTTTTCTTTTTAGATCCGCATGACTTGCGATCACGTACATTTGCTCACATGTCACTACTACTTGACTTTATTCTATTTACATCACGAGTTAGCTAGAATTTTACCATGATCTTTTGGAGCTTTGGATTGATTGTTTGACGATGTTTGCTTAGTTAAGACCCTTCGTGCCATGATCATTTTATCGATACCTATATAGTGCACTCCTAATATTAGAAGCATGTTTAGGATTCTAAAGAAATCGAACCACCAACTCTAAGAGCATGACATGAGCATACCACATGACATTATGTGACTAAGTTTTTCATCGATGATTTTCGATAACATATCTTATTCCTCACTCATATTTCATCATCACCATATTTTTCAATCTTGTGTGGAGTCCTCCGAATTGAGGAGAACAACAAATGAATAAGTTTAGTTGAAAAGTACGTTCCAAACTAAACAACATACTTAAGATTTATTGTATCCCGCCTTCACTTGTGAATGAATTGTATGCATTGCTCCTATTTAAGTGATTGACCGCCTTAGAAATGATCATTGCACTAAATCTATTATTTGCAATTGTCTATTATTGGTTCAGGTTCTTCTTTCTCTATGGACACAGACTTTGGATTTGTGGACATGAAAAATGAACTCAATGTTAAAATGCTCATGAATTATCCTTCTTGATAGCATAGGCAGATTAACCATAACTGTGATGAATTCTTATCAATGTGAATGTCATGCCTTTGAACTGTTAAAGGTAAATCTATGTGGGAATCAATTTTTCAGTGTCTAGGGGTGATTGAAGATTTTCCGAGTATGATATTTGAGAACTTTTGAATCCATTGAACCACATGCTTATATATGTGGATAAAGCATATTTGTCGTATTTATTAGGAGTGAGTTAGGATTTTTCTAATTTTTATTTGTGTTTATAGTCTGCATATTTATATGATGAGTGATCCTTGCTTGTTACTCATTCGTGACTAACAAATCCTGAGTGTGGAGTTGTGATAAGTGAATTTTATCACACATTTTAGACTTCATTCCTTAGTGATTTTGACTCGTTTCCGAGCGACTTATATCGGTTTGATGCTTCTCGGCTTGCTTCAGAACATTAACCCTTCGAAAAGAATTCAGAGCATGGAATACGCAGACAGAGTAAAAAGGGACTAAGAAGAGCTAGAAATGAGCATGCAGAACCCCATGCGTCGCCTCACACACTTCAGGCGTCACCTCGCACACTCCAGGCAATGCCTCATACCGTTGAGGACGTTTCGGGCATCACCTCGCTCTACCAAGCGATGCGTTAGGAAGGTTTTCAGGCGATGCCTCACATATTAAGAAAGCCTCAAGTGTCACATCGCTCTCTTTCAGTTACGACATTGTCGGGCGACACCTCGCTACACTAAGCGACTCCTCAACAATTTAGGAAACCTTCGGACAACGTCTCGCACACACCGGGCGACACCTCATTTTCGGTATTTAAATGCAACTCATTCCCAGCATTATTCTTTCAAGAGTTGCATCTCAAATTCTATTCTTGGAGTGCGGAGAAGACCAGGAGCTTCAAGCAAGAAGCCATTAGGAGCATACGGAGCAACAATCGAGCTAGTAAGGAAGACACATCGTGACATGATTAGCCTTTCTACCTTACTTTTGTTGGATTCCTATTAATTTTCCATCATATGACTTGTATAACTTAATTTTTATTATATATTGAGTTTGTTATCCATTACTCTATATTGTGTGCTCTATTCGCATGATAGGTCGTATGCGCTTTAGGCTTGCTTAGAATTGATCCGCTATCTATTAATTTCTCCCACTGAGATTAGTATTGCTAAAATCCAAAATATTGACCGGTTAGGATTTAGAAAATATCATAATAATTTGTATGTATGTATGCATTAATTCCTTGGACGATCTTATACTAGGTTTATAAGTATTATTTGACTGCAGCGTACCTCAAAAACCTCTTCTTAATTGCTATAAAAATTAGAAAATACCGTCTATCACCTCATCACACCTAAACTCACCACCATCCGCCACACCTCACCTTTATTTAAATACTCACCATTATTCATTCATTACATGCCACCAACATGTAATAATAAAAACTAAAAAAATCTTTTATTTAAGTATAATTATGGTGCAAACATATCATTATATTGTCACAAGTTCAATCGAGATAAAATATTTTAATTTATAAAATATTTAGCTTAATAAACATCCTTGTCCAAATTTTGTTAATGAAATGAAACATAGCGACAAAATCCATTAACCTGAAACTCGAGAGGTCAAAAAGAAAAAACACTGCTTATATAATCTTCTTCCTCCACCAGGCGCCTGTCAGATTACCCCCTACCAGAAAATGGATTCCAATCCTCCAACCCTGGAAAACCCGGAACCCAAATCGTCTGAAGAAAAATCCCACCTCGCCACAGTCAAACCCCATTTCGCAACTGCTTCAGTTTCGCTATCTCTCTCCACAATCCTTCCCTCCAACTTCGTCTTCAATACAAAGATCTCATCTTTACTCTACCATAAACCGACCAAGATCAAAATCCCCTCACAGGTCTCCTCTTCGCTTTCTTTTCTATGCATTTCATCTTCCGTCGCCCCGCCTCCCAAGCCCTCCCTCAAGTCTACTGTCTCCGCCGCGCCGCTTCAAGTGCCTCTTACGCTCGGACCTCGTCGCCCTTCCGAGCCATTGAATACTGCTGGAGCACGCCGGACTTCGATTATGTGGTTTAGGAATGACTTGAGAGTGCATGACAACGAATGCCTCAATTCCGCAAATGACGAGTCCGTGTCTGTGCTGCCGGTTTACTGCTTTGATCCGAGAGATTACGGAAAATCTTCGTATGGGTTTGATAAGACCGGTCCACATCGGGCTTCCTTCCTGATTCAATCGGTTTCGAATTTGAGGCAGAATTTGCAGTCGAAAGGTTCTGATTTGGTGATACGGGTTGGGAAGCCAGAGTGTGTGTTGGTGGAATTGGCTAAGGAGGTTGGTGCTGATGCTCTTTATGCGCACCGGGAGGTTTCGCACAGTGAGGTTAAGTCGGAGGAGAAGATTGAGGCTGTGATGAAGGATGAGGGTGTGGAAGTGAAGTATTTTTGGGGAAGCACATTGTATCATGTTGAGGATTTGCCGTTTAAATTGGAAGAGATGCCAACTAATTACGGTGGGTTTAAGAAGAAAGTTCAAGGATTAAATATTAGGAAGACGATTGCTGCATTGGATCAGTTGAAGGGGAAGCCGGCTAGAGGAAATGTGGAGCCTGGCGATGTTCCTACTTTGATGGATTTGGGACTGAACCCAAATGCTTCAGTGGATCAGGTATGTAGAACGTTTTTTTTTGTATTTTGCTACATTGACGCTCATCTGCTTGTGTTGTTTGTATTTGATGTTGTGTGGTACTGCTACTTGCTGGAAGTGTTGGTCGAATCATCATTAGGCAATATTTCTTATCAACGATGGTTTTTTATTAAGGGTATCTCATTTCTTATTAACCAACGATGGTAGAGACTAGAGTACTGTAGTAGAATCTTTAAGGAATCTAAACATTATGTTAGTGTCGTTGTCGCTGTTGCATTGTTGGTTACAATGATATATGACCTGCTTAATGAAGTTGTTAGCTCTTAGCATGTTTCCGAGTTCGTCTTAACAAGTGCCCTTTTTAATGGTTGATCATGGATATTGTTGGGGAGGCTGACTATTGGATGTGTTGTTTAAAATCATTGAGGAATGAACTATTTATTTATGGAAATTATGGAATGAACTTTTGAATGATCTGAAACCAGTATTGCAGAGTAATCTTTTAACATACTAAGGCAGTATAGAAGAGCTTTGTCACATAGGTCTCGGATGGGATTCTGCTATCGAGAGTATGTAATAGCTTAGGTGGAACAAGCTAAGTATATCAAAATCCTCGTATACAGATAATCAACTTCTAGTGCCTGATAAGTATGTAGAATGTTGGACATAGGCATAAAAGCTATTTGTTTGATGTGTAGAACAATAACATAAGCCTGGCATTCTCAGTTGTAAAATTATCTACTTGGAATGTTTACGTTGAAGAACTCCAGCGCTGATGTTTAATTTAGCATCATAGTTTAACGATCAAGATATTAAAAGCAAGGATCAAAAAAAGATCTGTGAAATATACCGATTTAGTAAAGGTACATGGTTCCATGTTACCTTTTATATAGAAACTAGATCTAGAAGTTGCTGTCCACATAAATCTGCATGGCCCTATGTTTTCTTCCTACTTGACTCGTGACAGTGATGGAATCAACTGAAATTTGGGCCGTCTTTATGATGGAAAGAGGATGAGTAGTAACAGATAATGTAGAGGCTTATGTACTATATCTCTTTGAAGCTGAAACAAGAAGTTAACTGTTATTTCAGGAATTGTTATTTTTAACCTCGTATGATGTAAACGATCATTTTTTTTTCTTTTTCTTGTGCACTGATGGTGATTGAAAATGAAATGAGTTTGTCGCTGTGATTAGGATGGAAAGTCGGCTATATGTTGTACTATGGTTGGAGGTGAAACAGAGGCACTACAAAGGCTTCAAAAATTTGCGACCGAGTGTCAATCACAGCCGTCTCAAGGTACCAAGGAGAGCATATATGGTGCTAACTTTTCATGTAAGATATCTCCATGGTTAGCTATGGGATGCCTATCCCCTCGTTGTATGTTTGATGAATTGAAGAAAACTGCTGCCAGGTTTGTAACCCTTTGCTCTCTCTAATATAAAGCATCTTTCCCTTCCAAAAAAAAAAAAGTGAAGTGGCCATGTTTACTCAAAATCCGATACTTTCAGAACAACGCCCGCTGCTTCAAACAAGAAAACTGATGACACCAGCATGAACTGGTTGATGTATGAATTAATGTGGAGGGACTTCTTCAGGTAACTTTACAAAATAAAGCTATGTAATGCCTTTTTATTCCCTGTTGGAAGACGACACTGGCTGCTAGGCACTGACCCTTGCTTTATAACGGCATGTGCAGATTTGTCACAAAGAAGTACAGTTGGGCAACCAAACTCAACGCTGTTCCAGCAACTGCAGTTGCGCTTGCCTAAAATATAAGTGATCTGTTTTTTTCTTCGGGACATTACTGCTATGGGAGGAGGGTAAGTGAGAGGCCGTATATGGGAGATGGTTCTGTTTACATTTATTGTTTTGTATCTCCACTCCAATCTTTGGCCGCCTTAAGAGGCTGTATGATTCGGAAACTGTTGGCGGTGCCTCGCTTACCGCTCCAACTGTCAAAAAAATGTTCAGCTGTTGAAGCTAAAAGCTTTGCCATATGGCGAAAAAAATTAGAATTGTCTTAGTTTTTTAAGGCAACTTCTCAAATGTTCAACATCTCAAAAACGTTTTTCAAATGTCGGGCTTAACAAGATCGAGCAGTCAAAAATTGTATTAGTTCGGTCTTAGTAAGATTGAATTTATCACAATCGAGTGAGATTGATCTTAACAACACCAATCTCGTTTAAAACTGTAATATTGAACGTCACTTGCGATTTAGTCGGCACATATAATGAGTCTCGTTAGAAATTTTATGAGTCGATCTCACCAAGACCGAACTCATTTTTTTTTTTTTTTAACTCATACTCTATTTTTGTTCTTCCTATGACTCATACTCTATTTTTGTTCTTCCTAGGTTTGCAGACGGCACGGGAGTCTTGACAGTTTGCGACGATGATTTTATCGCGAGTGACGATGGCGACGACTGCGTTGGAACCTACAGCACAGTCAGGTGTCTAAAGCTCGCATTTACAGTCGTTGCGCAAGACGCTTTTGTTCCAGTCATTCACTTCCTTGTCCATTTGGGCGAAGCTTCGATGCATCAAGCTCGTCTAGTCGATCGGTGTCGTTGTAGGGTCTTCTCGATTCTCAAGCTCGTCCTTGTTACAGAAATGATACAATCCTTTTATTTTGGTTCAGTTTATGTTTAAGTTTCCTATTGTAATTCGGTTTAGACCAGTTGGGTCAGATAAACTAGGTTAAGATCACATTTGGTGATGTAATAAACAACAATCCTTTTATCATAAATCTAATCTTCAGCTTCTCTCCATCGCCGCTAACCGATTCAGCACTTCGAACTCTTCTTCTGTTTGTGTTGAGCTCTTGATCTGGATTGAAGATCAGTCTTCGACTCCTTGGTGGTTTCTGGATTGATTATTAGCATCGGAATCCTTAGAATCCGGTCTCATTGGTATCAGATTCTCCATTTCCTAGTGACCTAATTTGATGGCTGAAACTCGCAATCAATCGCTCATCGAAATGAATCGACAACTCGAAGAGGTGCATAAGCAATCTGATGAACGCACCCAGGAGCTTAAAAGTGAACTCGCTGGAATCAAAGCTCTGTTGATGCGCTTCATGTCTCACAAACAACCCCAACCGGACCCATCCTCGGCCACCGATCATGGTGGTTCAGCATCTGGCCTTCCGCAATCACCTGATCAACTATTGCAATCACCTGATTTTCACGGAGGTGGACAACATACAGGCGCCCAGCGGCAGCTTCTATTTCCAAGAGGTTTGGCCGCTGGAATCTCAAGAGTGGAGTTCCCAAAGTTTGATGGTTTGAGCAGTTTTTTCTAATGGATAGTACTGCACCTGAGTTGAAGGTGCGACTCGCCTCTGTACACATGGAAGGTATAGCTCTTCAATGGCATCACAATTACATGTGTACTCGCTTTGATTAGTTTCCTACCTGGTCGGAATATGTGATTGCTATATCCATTCGTTTTGGAAACTTGTATGATGATCCTCTTTCAGATTTGGTAAGCAAGCAGGCAAGTGACTCTGTTGAAGACTATCTTGATATGTTTGAATGTGCTCTTACCCGTATGACATTGTCCTCATCTCATGCTTTGAGTATATTTTAACCAATTTGCATCCCCATCTTGCTCTTCATGTTCGACAATTCAATCCCACCACTGTTGCGGAAGCTGCTAGATTGGCAAGGTTACATGAATCATCATTGTTGCAGACTCCACATAGATTCTCTAGAGCTCCCTTCATCTAAACCTATAAACCCAATCCCACAGTATTTGTTAAACCATCCCCACCTATCTTGCCCACCCCTGATACTACTAAACTTTCCCCTTCAAAACCTTTTATCCCTCCACAACCCACTCCTAAATCATTCCCAGACAAATTACTTCGAAAATTTTCTTATGAGGAAATGCAAGATAGGCGTGCCAGAGGCCTTTGTATGTTTTATGATCATCCTTACTCTCCGTGCCATCACTTGAAACATAAACGTTCACAGATTTATGTTATGGAATGCGAAGATAATGAGCTCTCTGATTGTGAAAATATTGATACCAAAGAAGCATCCCCTGGTGAGCTTGTTGATGAGTCTCCTGTTTAATGCTTTGGTGGCTTAGCTACATTTAATTTTATGCGTGCGGTGGGTCAACATGGGAAAAGGAAGCTATATTTATTGATTGATCCGGGCAGCACCCACAACTTCATCGATCTGAACTTGGTGAAAGAACTGGGATGTTTGTTAGAAGCTGTCAAGCCAATGCCTGTCGCTGCAGCTAATTGTAATAGCATGTTATCTACTTTTCGTTGCAGCAACTTTACTTGGCAATTACAAGGTTATCCATTTACTACTGATATTTGAACACTTTCCTTGGATTATTGTGATATCGTTTTAGGAATACAATGGTTAAGTACGCTTGGCCCGATTTTTCGAGATTTTTCCAACCTTCGGATGGAATTCTTTCTTAATGGGCAGAAGCATGTACTACGTGGAGTGACTAAACCCAATTGTAGTTCAACACTATGTTCGTAATTGTTCCATTTGTTAGAAAAATAAATATGATATGTCTGCTAAGCCTGGTCTTATACAACCCCTGCCGATCCCGAAAGGTGTTTGGCAATCTATCAGCCTTGATTTCACTGGGGTCTGCCTCCCTCGTCGCACAAGCACTGCATACTAGTGGTAATTGACAAACTTAATAAATATGCCCATTTTATGGTTCTTTCTCATCCTTACACTGCTATTGAGGTTGCCAAATCTTTATGGACAATGTTTTCAAGCTTCATGGTATGCAACAATCATTAATTAGTGATAGGGACCCAATTTTTTTGAGCCAAGTATGGCAGGAGCTGTTTCGCGTGTATGGCGTTAACCTGAATTTTTCTACGGCTTACCACCCTCAGGACGATGGTCAGACTGAGGTGACTAACAAGACCCTAGAAACATACTTGCGATGCATGATAGCTGATACTCCTCATTCCTGGTGCAAATGGCTCCCATTGGCTGAGTTTTTGTATAACACAACCTTCCATTCAGCCATCCGCAGTACCCCTTTTGAAATTATGTATGGGCAGCCTCCTCCACTTGACTTACCGTACCTACCAGGAGAAAGTGCTTGCCAACTAATCGATAGCTTATCCAAAAGGGAAGAGGTTATCAACCTATTAAAGTTTCATCTCTTAGAGGCACAAAACCGTATGAAGCAGCATGCTGATTTTCGTCGCTCGGATAGAGTTTTTCAAATAGGAGATTATGTGTATCTCAAATTACAACTTTACAAACAACGTTGCCTTAAATCCAGAATTCCTCATAAGTTGTCGCCTCATTTTTATGGGCTATTTCGCGTGATTGATCGTGTGGGCAATGTGGCATATAAGATGGAGCTTCCTCCAGAATCTGCTGTTCATAATGTAATTCATGTTAATCAGCTTAAGCTGTGCCCCAATCCTCCTGATGTACCTTCGTCTTTACCGCAATAACTATGCAACTTTAGAACGACTAAAAAACCTGAGGCTATTCTCGACAAGAAGATGGTTAAGCGTCAAAATGGAGCAGTGATCAAAATCTTAGTCAAGTGGAAGGGCTATCCGGAATCACATGCAACCTGGGAATTCTTTCTATCAAGATTTTATTGCTAAATTTCCTGAGTTTCATCCTTGAGGGCAAGAATACTGCTGGAGGGGGAGTATTGTTACATGAATGATACAATCTTTTTATTGTGGTTTAGTTTATGTTTAAGTTCCTATTGTAATTCGGTTTAGACATTAGGTCAGATAAACTAGGTTAAAATCACATTTGGTGATGTAAAAACAACAATCCTTTTATCCTAAATCCAATCTTCAGCTTCTCTCCATCGCTGCTAACCGATTCAGCACTTCAAGCTCTTCTTCTGTTTGTGTTGAACTCTTGATCTGGATTGAAGATCAGTTCTCGACTCCTTGGTGGTTTCTGAATTAATTATTTGCATCGGATTCCTTAGAATCCGGTCTCAATCCTTTACCAACGCGTGCATTCGATCTCTACACGTCATCCCCACCTAAGAATCAAACCAACACGTCAGCCATAAAAAACATAGAGCAAAAGCAAAACCTAGGAAGAACAAAAATAGCAAAACCTAGGAAGAACAAAAATAGCAAAACTTAGGAAGAACAAAAACAGAGTATGTATCAAAAAAATAATGAATTCGGTCTTGCTAAGAACGAACTCATCAAAATTCTAACGAATTTGGTCTTGCTAAGACCGATCTCATTATTGCAGTTTTAAATGAAATTGATCTTAATTAGACCGAACTTATACAATTGTTGACAAAATCCGATATTAGAAGAAACGGCATTTGGAAAACGTTTTTAAATTGTAGGGCTTTGGGATATTGGGTTTAAAAACTAAGGCAATTGTAAGGCAACTTATTTCTTGTCCAAGTAAAATTATACGTCTGAATAAATATTAATTACTTACGGTAGTCCCATTTGCCAGAGAATTAACGACAAAGCAAGATTGTCGGGTAAATGTCAGGGATAAATTACTAATGACAAGGTGAGCTCGTAGATCTGTTATGAAATTTATCGTCAGTAAATGTCATTGTCCTGGTATTAGTAAATGCTTTCCTGTATTTATTGATTCTTTTTAGCTGCACAAACGAATTGTAGCTAGGGTTTCTGATTCGCTGAGAAGTCCGCCGCGGTGTCGTTTGAGATCCAAAACTGAAATGTGGGGACTGAATTCCAGTTCCTGTGCCGCTCTCGCTTCTTCCGACAGAGCCGACGTCGTTTTTGGTCTTCCTTCCTCTCTCGCGAATTTGGAAGCCGGCAAAGATGACGGCTGCTGGTGCTGCTCAAAAAGTCTGCGACTGAAACCAAAAGCAGAGACCTAATTCAATCAAAGAGGGAGCGAGTGTGATTTGTAAAATACTGGCCGAAGAAAAATGGAGAGAGATTTCTACCATGACGTCCCTTGCTCTTCGATCGCCGTCGAATCAGCAATTCGTGTTGGCACGGTAATCATCGGTTTCCTATATGTTGATTACTAATCTCCTCTTATTGGAATAATCCGGTACTCTTATGTTTAAAGTTGTGTTGAAAATTGGACTGAAGTACGTGCGTGATTTTTTTCGCAGGCTGGTGCTATTTGGGGTCTCTGTTCTGGTCCCTATGATGCTAGAAAGCAAGGTAATTGAAATCTTGTACCGTCAATCTAAATTTGCATTTATAGTGAATGTTGCTTCTCCATGTGTTCAATTGCAGGGTTGTCTGGCGTTGCTCGTGCCTCTTTTGTGGTAAGAAAGAAGGCTTTTACTTATAGAAAGATGGTTCTCATTTTGTATGTTTGAGAGGTTTGGGCTTCAACTGAATGCTTGGTACTCCATTTGAACTGCAGGCCAAATCGGTTGGTGGCATCGGCCTTCAATGCGGTAATTGGGCCTTGCATCTCTACTATGAGTAACTTTGATTATTTTACCATGTTTGTCTTTGATTTTTGGACGACAATGCTGCTATGCCCCTTCTTTTCTTTGTTTAAAATGTGAAACTAATTATTTCCTGTGCAAGTTGCTTTCATGGATCATTAACAACTGATTGATTGTCTTCAGAAAAGTTTAATGCTTAGACAAACAATGCTGTAAGTAAACGTACTTATGTTAGACTGTCCTTGCAATTTCTTGTGGTCCAATACTGTGTGCATTTGAGCCCGTTAGATTAGTGTGCGGCTAAGAGATAGATACTTCACAATGACAGACTCTCCTCTAAGACATTGTTTCCCCACAAATTCCAGTTGCATTGTAGAGAAAAAAAGGGAAAAATAAAAGAGTAAGCGTGTGCTGAGGCCATAAAGCTTCTACTTGCCAGTTACATGCATTACAGCCAGCTACTACAAAGTTTGATAGCACATCAACAACTATTATTTTACCCAGTTTAATTCTCTTGTGTAGTATCTTTTTTTATTAAAACTGTTCAAATACCATGCTCGGGTTACATAAAGGATTAACACCTGCATCATATATTGTCAAATCTTCTGCCTTTACTTCTTTCTTTATACTCAAAGCATACCCATCTTTATATTTATCTCATCGGTGCCCCTCTGTCATTATAAATCGCTAATCTCACCTTCTTCTGCACAATCAGGAGTTCTGGCTGCACTTTTTTCTATAACGCGCTGCAGTGTCCAGCGGTATCGAAGGAGAGAGGACTGGGTTAGCTTGTTTCCCTTTTTCTCCTTTCAATTGGCTTTACTCAAAGGGTAACTGCACTTTATTTCCTGGTGGAAATGAATTCGGGAAGTAAAAAGAAATTGCAGCAGATTCATGATTCAAAGCTTTTAGCAGATATTTAATTCCACTGTGTATCAAAAATCCGACAATTTTCTTAAATTTCTTAATTTATTTGACGCATTCCATGTTTCTCCATTCACAAGAATTGGTCTTTTGCTACTGTTCAGTGCTGCACAGAAATAGTAGGGTGATCTAGTTGACCGTATAAGTACCCTCAACTTGTATTCTTGTACCCTGTAATGTATTCTACTTCAGTGACCTTCCTATCATTTCAACTCAGTTAGAAATGTGAAGAGTTCAGAAATCAAATTTAATTCTAAGACGAAGTTGCATCCATTGAGTGCTGCACATTGTCTTTATTTTGTGGCGCCTTTCTTTTTCTGCTTTTAGTCGATAGTCATAGTCTCAAATTTCTTCATTTATTGAATGTATTAGTGCAGTCAACGATGGTCAAATGTCAATTAGTAGCGAGGCCTTGTTTTGGTTTCATACCAGTTAAGCTCATGCTGCACTTGTTTTGTAATCTATCCATGAGGTTTTAAGCATGCTGTATAATGAAAATTTAATAATCTTTTTACAGCCATATGAACACCCTGATAAACATTCGTCGTGCAGGTGAATTCCTGTATCGCTGGCGCTGTGGCAGGTGCAGCCATTGCTGCCAGGACCCGGAACTGGAAAAATGTAGTGGAAGTAGCGGGGCTAGTGTCAGCTTTCAGTGTGGCTGCGGACTATACCAAAGTGCTCTGAAACTTCATCCAATCCCTCAAGACACCTATTGTTCAATAGAATTATGCGGCCCCTTTGGCCAGTTCTGTTTTCACATAAGGTGACCCAATTTCTCTGCCCGACTTTAAATGCAATTCTATGATGCTTATTTTGCAAATACTATCTAGAGTCTACCAAATGAAGTCAGAGTTCTAGTTTGCGTGATGTGTCTAAAAACAGGTGTGAACAAATGAAGCCGAAACAAAACATCTATGTCAAAGTAGTTACAGGTTTGCTAGTTTATGTTGTGATTTGGATAGAAAAGTATTGGTTGTTGATCTAACGGATTGCTACACATATGAAATGGTTCCTTGTAGTCTTAAACTTCAAACAAAAACATTTGATTGTGCCATTCAAATGGGTCCCTGACACATTTTTTCTTGTACAATTCATGCTCTGTTATGGTTTGATTATTGATTTCTCATTCTTAATTTTTATACACTAATAAAATACTCCATCCGTTCTAAACAAAAGTCCCTGTTTGATTGGTTGCATTAGTTGAAATCATATTAAATGCAATTATTAAACAAATATGTCATAGATGAAATTGTTAATTCTTTGTTCAGTAAATAGGTAGACTTATACTGTGAAACATGGGAATGTAAACTTGTAATTTGGATCGAAAGAGAACTGTGATCTGAGCCACTTGGCCGGCGCGCCATACAGTGTTGCAGCCTCCTCTATATTTATTGATCCATCTTTATTCATTTTATCTTCACTAATAAGTAATTTATATATTTAATGAAATAGTAAGAAAGTTATTGAGCAATAAATTTAGGAAACTGAGAATTGGGACATGACATGGGTCAGTGCGCCGAATGAATGGCCAACTCCACCTCCAGCTTTTTCGTGTATTATTTTCGTCTTATCACCTTTGTGATTTTATTTAATAGCTGCTGACCACTTTGACTCTGAAACCAATAATAAAATGAGCGCTCTCTCTCCCTCCCTTCACACGCCACCTCAATTTTACATGCAATCCTAGTCTCTCTCTCTCTCTCTGTGTATATCTTCAGCTACCTAATAAGCTCTCTATCTCTCAACCAGATCTCTCTACTCAGGTTTCATTTTGCTAAGTGCAGGGCATGGAGATGGAGATCGAATACCGCGAGGTGGGTGCTACTTTTTCTGGGTTTCCCTTCTTTTTGCTTTGAAACTTGGAGATTTCAATAGTAGTGACACTCTTCAAATTGGTTGATGTTTTTCAAGGAGTTTATCAAGAACTCAAGAGGCGTTCAGCTCTTCACTTGTAGATGGCTGCCTGTGTCCTCTCCAAAAGCACTCATCTTCATCTGCCATGGTTAATTGCTTACCCTCAATCTACCATTCACAATCTCCTCTCCACATCTCTAATCATGTCTCTTGTTGCAGGGTATGGCATGGAATGCAGCAGCTTCATGAGAGGTATATATCTATTCTATTCTAACCAATGTTATATCAGCTTATGTGTTTGTGCTTTTCCAACACTCCTTGCCACAAATTGAATGTCTATTGATCAAGGTCCCATCCATAACTAACTAAATGCCCGGGTACCGCCCTGTCCGGTCCATTCGTTTAATCCCACCTTCAAAATGTACTTCCAGTCTAAACTGGGTTCGGCAAAGTGTGCAGTTACCTACGATTTCTAGCTTTATTTTGGTTAAAGGTAGCTGCAGTGTAATAGATGCGCAACCACATTGATTCTCTACTGGCTCATAAATTAGGTGTTGCTCATTTCAGAAACGTTGGTGGCTGAATTATGCCACTCCAGCTACCCCCACCCCTTGTTATAGTATAGAAAATCAATGCTCACCTGCAAAAACATGCGCCATTACTACCATTGATATTGTACGAAATGGTGGTCGCCTTGATACACTATTAAAGAAGGCAGTACTTGAAGAAGATATTTCATGGCCTTAGCCATATGCTAATTACAATGTTGTGTGAGTTAGAATTTTCCATTGTCTCCCTTAGTTTCCTGGAAGGAAGGTTCAGGTCTTGATATCAATCTAAGTGGTGAGGCGTTGGGCAGCTTTGACCTCGGGTGACATAAATATAGTTGAACCCATGCTTGGTTTTTTAGGTTGGCTGTCGTTTTCGGCATGAAAATGAATGTATACGGTCATACCTACAGGCTACAAGTATTAATCTTAAGGTGATGACAAGTTGGTGGTTATGAATTATGCAGGATGTGGAACCAGATTAGCTTGCTCCGGCTACGCTGTAATTGGGATTGACTACGAAGGACATGGGCGATCAGGAGGCGCCCGTTGCTACATTAAGAAGTTTGATAACATTGTCAATGACTGTGACAGCTTTTTCAAGTTTGTTTGCGGTTGGCACACCAAACTGACATTTTCCTAAACGATTACTTACTCGAGGAAAAATCCGCCATGATGATGACATTGTGTTCAGGTCAAGAGGAGTATAAGAAAAAGAAAAGGTACCTGTATGGTGAGTCAATGGGAGGAGCAGTGGCCTTGTTGCTGCACAAGAAAGATCCTAAGTTCTGGAACGGGGCGGTACTCGTTGCGCCAATGTGTAAGGTTGTGCTGGATTTTAAGTGGAGGTTTGGTTATTCTGATCGCCTTTATTTGACCCATTTTCTTCTTCTTCTTTTGTCATGCAGATTTCAGAGAAAGTCAAGCCTCACCCGGTAGTTGTGAATTTATTGACGAGAATTGAAGATGTAATACCAAAATGGAAAATAGTCCCCACCAAGGACGTCATTGACTCTGCATTCAAGGACCCTTTAAAGCGGGAAGAGGTAGTCACTAGCCATTCCTGTTTCTTTATTTTTTCATTCGATGTCAAGTTGGGTCATTCAATTGTGATCTGCTGCTGCAGATAAGAAGCAACAAGTTGATATACCAAGATAAACCGAGGCTCAAAACAGCCTTAGAAATGCTTCGAACAAGCATGAGTCTGGAAGACAGTTTGGATGAGGTTAGGATTTTACACTCCAAAAGTATAAAGTATCACATGAACCCCGACAGTTGCTAAAACTTAAATAAATGGGATGGGTTCAGGTTACATTACCCTTCTTCGTGTTACACGGCGAGGCAGACATAGTAACAGACCCTGAGATAAGCCGGGCGCTGTACGAGCAAGCGAGCAGCCTAGACAAGACCATAAAACTGTATCCGGGAATGTGGCATGGGCTGACATACGGAGAGCCAGAGGAGAACGTAGAGATGGTCTTTTCTGACATTGTAGCGTGGCTGGATAAGCGCATAAGTGGGAACCAGTACAGTATCTATACTCGAGTGGCTTATCCCGACAAGCTCATCACAATGACACCAACGTCAGCTGAGCAGAAGCGGCAGCAGCAGCGGATGAGGCTGAATGGCAGCAAGTATTTATGCGGCTGGAAAGGGAAGAGGATGCCTTACCATTCTGCTATGTAGCTACTTACCTTACAACTATTATGCATGCTTATCATTTTGTTCCTTCAATCTAAATTACTCAGCTTTCTCCTAACACAATAATGTGACACGTGGCACTATGCTTAAAAACATATCACGGTTAATAGAGATTCATAATTTATTTATAAATGAAAAAATAATAATCAATTTATTTTTTGAATTTTATCACTAAATCTATTATTTCGAGCTCTATACATAAATACCCATTTTAATAGTAAATAATGATGAAAGAATATATGATGGGGTAGGATATTAAATCAAGAGAGGATGGGAGAAAAGATTTGAAAAGAGTGGATGATTTTTGTTATTTGATCATCATCATTTTTTATTATATATTGTTTAATTTTTTTATTAAAATAAAATTATACTATTTTAATATCGAAATTTGGCTGAAATTGGAATTTAAGTTGAGTTGGGCCAACTTTTTGGGCCCATGGGGGTCTTGTGATCCAATGAACAATAACCAAACTCAGCAGAAAGCCGTGATCTACTTGGTCGGACATGTAAAGCTATAACCTATTGACATCGTCTTCTTCGCTTTCTTGTTCACTCCACTAGAAAGAGATCCGCTCGGCAGCTTGCAAGAGATCGTCCGGTGATTTTTTGAGTTCCTTACTTTTTTACTCAATCTGTATCTGCGGTTCCATGCTTTGGTGGGTCTTTCTAGGGTTTTCAGAGTTCCGCTTTATAGTTCTTTCGAATTTCCATTTTCAGGTTTGAACTCGGCGGACTGCTTCTCTTAATCGTTGCAGAATGAGGTATTTTTGTGATTTCTCTTTTTCAGTTGATTTCGTTTTGTTGTTGACGGCTAGGCTAGGGTTCTGCAAATAAGACATTATTGTTCTGAGTTGTATTGCACCTCCAAGAAATTTGTGGTAGACGACTATGGTGGGAAGGAGTAAATGTAAAATGAGAAAATGATATCTAAAATGAGTACATTTTGACATAATCAAAACTGTTTTCTACTACTATCTTTTCTTTCTTTGTCTGGCTGATACCAAGCTCTTCTTCGGATACCTAATACATGCCCTCTTTGTGTTTCTTAAAAATAGAGTTTCCGCTTGTTAATAGAATATTTGTAGTTATCTGTTGTTTGATATCACAGACACCTTTGATGTTATCACTCGCACAACCTTGTTTCCCTTTCACTGTCTATTATACACAATGAACTAATAGGGGCTAAATGTATATGAATGCATTTTCTTCATTTTCTTGTTTTCAGTATTTATGTATCAAACGAGCAATGCACATGTCATATTGTGATCACCCTTCTGGCTTTACTCAGCTGGTCTGTGTATTTTATTAATCCTATAATTACTTACTAGGGTTTATTTTGTAAGATAACTTTTGTAGATGTTGTGGTTTTCTTTGTGCTCATATCAGTTTAATCTAACTTTAGTGTTTATCTTTCTTATGAGTCTGCAGTCGGCCAATGGAGGAGGATGCCACTGTAAGTAATTTACAGCTACATTATGAGAACATTGCATTTAAAATGCCATTTACGGTTGTTTTGATTTAAAATTTCAGGCTGGTAAGAATGAGGAAGAAGAGTTCAACACAGGACCACTATCTGTGCTGATGATGAGTGTAAAGAATAACACACAGGTATATGGTACTTATAAAGAGACTTGGACTTGGGTTGGAAAATCATATATGTTACATTAGTCCTTATTGGCGCCAAGTCAGATCAATGACCCAATGATAAAAGAGTAAAAGAACTGTTGGACATTGCTATTGCATTCCTCTTTTAGGCTTATCAATGAATTCTAACTGCAACATCTATGTTTCTTATTCTGCCTGCAGGTGCTCATCAATTGTCGCAATAATAGGAAATTGCTTGGACGTGTAAGGGCTTTTGATCGCCACTGTAACATGGTGCTGGAAAATGTTAGGGAGATGTGGACTGAGGTAAACATTTTTGTCCCCAATGTTTAAACTATTTGATTATTTGAAATGATCACTTAACTTGACATCATTCTTTTACTTATCAGGTGCCCAAAACTGGTAAAGGTAAGAAGAAAGCTCTCCCTGTGAATAAGGATAGGTTTATCAGCAAGATGTTCCTGCGAGGTGATTCTGTGATCATTGTCCTTAGAAACCCAAAGTGATAGGTACAGACCACATTTCTCAGTATTCATTTTTGTAGCAGGAAATCTCTTTCTCCCCGTTGCAGATAATTGTTGGATACATTATTCGAATGGCCTTCTCTAGGCTTATAAATAGTTTGAAGCTCTTCCTGCTGAAATGATTATGTTGCACGATAAATTGTTTGATTTTGTTTTGGATCTATACCATACAGAAATTGTGTCTCATAGGTCATGTTTCCATACAATAATGTGCTTATATAACAGACATGTGTCACTCGTATGTTCAGTGAACTACTGTGGTTGTTCACTTGTTCTTAGTACATCTTGTATATTATCCAGGCACTTCAAAATTTCAATCGAACACTGTTTGTTGACATCTGGTCTGCTTAATTTAGGTTGGTATACTCCTGAACTATGACCACTGATAGCATAGTATTTGATAAATTCCCTATGAACCAGATAGTTTCGTAGATTGCCTCATTGCTTTTATAGTTTCTAATTTCTTATAGTTGTTATGTGCTATATATATCTCGGGAGATTTTTGATGGCTGCATTCTGTTGCAGATATTCTCTTGGAGCACCGAGGAAATGAGCAGATGAAGTAGGGATGGGATGACATTTCAAAGTGGATCATGCTTATGAAGTATGTGGAAGTTAATGTGTTGAACTTTTTTGTTTTTAGCAGACACCCAGAATCTGCGACTTATTTACTGAACATCGTATGCGCTGGGCGACTTATTTACGCGCTGGGATTATAAACGAGTAGGTTGCTTGATTTTCAACCTGTAGGTTTTTTTTTTTTTTTTTGGGAAGTATCTTGGTTAATTCTAAACTTGTAGTTCACCACATGTGCCTATCAACATCTCCATTAAATCAGCAGGTGAGAATATTGAAGAGCAGAAACACAGTTGTAATTGGCCGCCTTCATTCATTTCAATTGTTCAAATTACTGGCTGGATTGTTTGGTCATTCTCATGAATACCGTGTTTGGTTGAATATCCCACTTTTGAAATCTGGCAAAACAACTTTCCTAGGCTAAAACTAGATTTAATTCACTTTTGAGTGGCTCAAGATGTCCTAGCATCCAACTGGACGTAGTTTATGCTTCTCAAGAATTCAAACACTGTACTGCGAGAGAGGTCGTATCATTGTATAAAGGTATGATCGAGTGAGGTACAAGGAGGGTTCATGTGAGAAAAAGAAAGACTACATTTTAACGGAGACTCGACCATTACCATTTAACTGCGAGAAAGTACTAGAGCTAAGCAGTGGTGTTGGCACCGCCATCATCGTTATGGTCACCAAAGATGCGCTGTCGAAAATCTGAAACCATGAGAGGGAGACCCTTCCGTAGGGCCACCTTTGGCTCCCAGCCTAGCTGATCTTTGGCCTTGGTGATATCAGGCTTCCTCTTGTGAGGATCATCTTCCGTGTTAGGCCTGAACTCAATCTTCGCCTCTGGGTCAATGGTCTCCTGGACAACCTATAGCAACACGAATATACACTTTAAAAGTCTACCACTTGCACACACTGCATTGCAGTTGGGCTAAACGTTATTACCTGGGCAAGTTCAAGCATGGTGAATTCGCCAGGATTACCAAGATTGAAAGGTCCAACGTGTTCGCCTTCCATCAGCCGCATCAGACCCTCAACCTATGATTAACACGCCAAATCTCACCGGTTTTATTAATAATTCTCCTAAGTAACACCATCCAGTCCAAACTGGCGGGCATAAAATATTAACTTCGCCAGCAGAGCAAATTAAGAAAATACCCACCCCAGAAAGCAACGAGCAACTCACCAGATACATACATACATACAAATCTCAGCAGCTTAAATGTCTCTATCTAGTCCAACTGCTAGCTAAGATCTATTCTTTAATCCTCTCACCCAGATCTGATTCATATTCATCCCAAGTCATAGTCAACTGCTAACACTTTGATTATCTCCAGTTATAACATAAGTAGAACCCAGATAAGAACTAGAGTAGCTTACCAAATCAGATACATATTGAAAACTTCTGGTTTGCTTTCCATCGCCGTAAACAGTCAACGGCTCCTTCCTCAGCGCCTGCACTCAAAATCACTTTCATTTGCACCAAATTGAACACTCTTAATCTCCTCGCCTTGTTGCATATCTGACATTATAGTAATTACCTGTGCAACAAAGTTGCTGACAACCCGACCATCATCTATGCACATTCTAGGACCATATGTATTAAAAATCCTGGCAATTCTCACCTACATAGAATCCCAAACTCAGTTTTCACAGATCATAATTATGGCAGCAATCAAAACCTCAGTTACAGTTTAGTTACAACGTGTGAATCCCATTCACATACCTCCACACCAGCACCGCGGTGGTAGTCCATGGTGAGTGTCTCCGCCGTGCGCTTTCCCTCGTCGTAGCAGCTTCGGACTCCTGTCCATATAAACACATACATTTATGAGAACCTCCTGGTCTTATTGTAGACCCGATGTTGCTGTTAGCTAGTCAGACTCAAACTAAACATTGCCCAAACTACCCTCTCCATCAAATTCTGTCGTTTCTCTCATAAATCCTCCCCGCCTCAAGATTCAATCTTTTTCAAAACTTGTAATGAATCCAATGTTAATCAGTGATGGAAACTACCGATAGGGTTGACGTTTCCCCAGTAAGTCTCGACCTGCGGATGCTGCAGAGGATCTCCGTACACTTCGCTTGTGCTGGTCAGCAGAAACCTCGCACCGATCCTCTTCGCCAACCCCAGCATGTTCAGCGTCCCGACCACATTGGTCTTGTGCAGAACCAAACATCCAAAGTCAAGAGATTCAAATGCACAAGTCAACGGAGAAAAGGAAGAAGACAATTTCCAAGGAATGTAAAACGTAAGACTGAAAGGATATGATGGTTTTGACGGGGTTGAACTTGTAATGAACAGGCGAAGCAGGACACGCCAGATGGTAGATCTGATCAACCTCCAGCAGAATGGGCTCGACAACATCGTGACGGATAAGTTCGAACCTAGGGTTTCCAAAATGGTGCATCACGTTCTCCTTCCTCCCGGTGAAAAAATTATCAACAACGATGACGCTGTCTCCTCGGTTGATCAACTGGTCAACCAAATGACTCCCGACAAACCCAGCTCCGCCGGTGACCAGCACTCTCAATCCCTTCCGCTTCAGCCCCAGAGGAATCTTCCCGCCGGAGCTGGCTCCGAACGCGAGGCGGTGCTCGTACTCGACCCGTCTGTTGGGCATGGTTGCTGCCGGCGTGGTCGTTGCTGAGGGGAAGTAGGAGTATGCATCATCGACGGGGGAGTAATGGTGGCTGCTGGTGCGGTCGTTGTTGAGGAGGCTGAAAAACAGAGTTGCGATAGCGATTCCGATGAAGACGAAGAGGAGGCGCTGCTCGCGGAGGATGTAGCGGATAGGACGGAGGATGGGGAACCAGGGCTTAAGTGGTTTGGGCGTGTAGGCTTCGGATTTGGGGTGTGGTTCGTCGTGGCCTCTGTAGGTCAGCTCAGACGCCATCTCTGATCTCTCTGCTGCGAATTGAGGAAGAGAGAGAGAGACAGCGCGCGACAGATGTTAAGGAGGAGTGTGGAGACTACGCTTGTGTTAATAGAAAAAAATTTAGAACAACCCCTCCCCATGTTCCCAGTTCCCATATACCCCTTTCCCATCTCATTAAAAAAAATAAAAGATCAGTTTTACTGTGATTAATTAATTCTATTTTATAATAAGATTAATCTTAACAAAATCAGTCTCATTCAAAATATTAATGAATTAACAAAATTTGTGGGGAAGACGTTACGTCAAAATTCACGCATGAGACCGATCTTAAAATGATTTCTCTCATCAAAAAGTATGAGACCGGTGATGTTAAGACCGGTCTCAGCTTGATATCATCATCCACGACATTTTGTTGAGACCATCATGTTAAGATCGGTCTCATACTGATAATGTTTGCAGCGCCCTCATTTTTCCTCCTCCCAGCAGCTTCTCTCTTCTCTCTTCTCCCTTTTCTCCATCTGATCTGCAAAATTCAATACAATTCTGTGTGTTGTGAATGAATTTGGAGCTTATTTTATGGTAAGGATGGTTTGTATATATTATATATAGTGTGCTTATGTTAAAGTTGAATAGATGTGATGTTATTAGTAGGTTAATATTGTTATAGTTATGATAGATTAAAAAACTTGTGATATAATATCATTGTATATGTATGTATGTTGGATTTAATATAATTGGATATAATTGAGTTAGTATATTTGTGTATGTATGTAATATTTATTTGTAGTGGAAATGTTACATTTGAGTAAGCCAAATTCCATTATATAATATGCATGTTGTATTGGATTAAATGTTTGGTATAATTTATATAAAATTTACTTATTTATTGTTGTAATGATTGATTTAATTTGTTTGTTCAAGTGTTTGTTATTTTATTTGTAGGTGCTATGAAAAAAAAAAGAAAAACATTGAAATCGATACAATGATTATGTTGACATTTGAAACATTGGACATGACAGTAATTGATGAGTTTGACCAGGATGAGATGAAATTTTTAGAATAACTTGAAACGGACAATGAATTTAGGGTTCCAGAAGCCCAACTCTTATGAGATATCTCAAGATTCTGTGATGTGTCAGCATGAGATGTGAATGAACCCGATGACGAATACGTGGGAAGAAGATATAAACATTATGAGACAATTGGGGTGGGAGTGAATATGCGACAAAAGAGTCAGACTCTCATTTGTTAATTCTTCATTGTCGGGAGGGAGTGAGCAGTTCTCCCTGGCCGAACGAATAATGAAGAAAAAGAACTCATCTTTTTGGGAGGTCACGAAGCACCGAGGGGACCATACGTGCAACACTGATTTTGCGGATACGAATAATAAAGAAAAAGAACTCGTCTTTTTGGGAGGTCACGAAGTACCGAGGGGACCATACGTGCAACATTGGCGGGTTGTGTTCTGGTACCAGGTGCGATAATCTTTTGTAGGCACGTTGATATCATCATCGACCTCTTCCTGAACAATCTATCTCCGCCCTCCAAATTTCAATATAATGCACCAACTCAGCCTTTCAATTCTTCCATTTTTTTCTTATCAATCTGTGGTTAGGATCGGTTGCCGGCAAGGGTGGTGCTGGTATTACCTGCCTGAACCCAAACTGCCTCATCACTCGGGAATGATGATGCCACTCAACTATATTGTAGCACAAGAGTGCGACTTCCGCACCCCAACTCAATTGCCCTTTTGTACACGTTGGGTTTAAGAGGGGAAACATGTTCTCGTCATACAGTCTCCACACGAAATCATCATGGCTAATTTGATTCAACTGAACTCAAAAGTACACGAGGGACCCATGCGAAGTCTCCATGTATGATTTCGGTCCATACTATTTCCTGCGACGTAAGAGGTTAAACTGTTAAACGTGCGGGAATCAACATAAACGAAATCACAAATTCACCAATGTATTATAATTGGAGATGACACTCACGTGTATGACCACGCCCCACGGTAATATAGATGGATATCAACATCTATATGCTACAGAGTTCTGTTAAATCCTTTTGGGCGACCGGTGATGTTAAGACCGGTCTCAGCTTGATATCATCATCCACGACATTTTGTTGAGACCATCATGTTAAGATCGGTCTCATACTGATAATATTTGCAGCGCCCTCATTTTTCCTCCTCCCAGCAACTTCTCTCTTCTCCATTTTCTCCATCTGATCTTCGAAATTCAGTACAATTCTGTGTGTTGTGAATGAATTTGGAGCTTATTTTATGGTAAGGATGGTTTGCATATATTAGATATAGTGTGCTTATGTTAAAGTTGAATAGATGTGATGTTATTAGTAGGTTAATATTGTTATAGTTATGATAGATTAAAAAAACTTGTGATATAATATCATTGTATATGTATGTATAATATAATTGGATATAATTGAGTTAGTATTTTTGTGTATGTATGTATGTAGTATTTATTTGTAGTGGAAATGTTAGATTTGAGTAAGCCAAATTGCATTATATAATATGCATGTTGTATTGGATTAAACGTTTCGTATAATCTGTATAAAATTTACTTATTTATTGTTGTAATAATTGATTTAATTTGTTTGTTCAATTGTTTGTTATTTTATTTGTAGATGTTACGAAAAAAAATGAAAAACATTGAAATCGATACAATGATTATGTTGACATTTGAAACACTGGACATGACAGTAATTGATGAGTTTGACCGGGATGAGATGAAAATTTTAGAATAACTTGAAACGGACGATGAATTTATGGTTCTAGAACCCCAACTTTTATGAGATATCCCAAGACTCAGTGATGTGTCAGCATGAGATGTGAATGAACCCGATAATGAATACGTGGGAAGAAGATATAAACATTATGAGACAATTGGGGTGGGAGTGAATATGCGACAAAAGATTCAGACTCTCATTTGTTAATTCTTCATTGTCGGGAGGGAGTGAGCAGTTGTCCCTGGCGGATACGAATAATGAAGAAAAAGAATTCATCTTTTTGGGAGGTCACGAAACACCGAGGGGACCATAAACACTGATTTTGCGGATATGAATAATAAAGAAAAAGAACTCGTCTTTTTGGAGGTCACGAAGTACCGATGGGACCATATGTGCAACATTGGCGGGTTGTGTTTTGGTACCAGGTGCGATAATCTTTTGTAGGCACGTTGATATCATCATCGACCTCTTCCTGAACAATCTATCTCCACCCTCCAAATTTCAATATAATGGACCAACTCAGCCTTTCAATTCTTCCGTTTTTTTCTTATCAATCTGTGGTTAGGATCGGTTGCCGCCAAGAGTGGTGCTGGTATTACCTGCCTGAACCCAAACTGCCTCATCACTCGGGAATGATGATGCCACTCAACTATATTATAGCACAAGAGTGCGACTTCCGCACCCCAGCTCAATCGCCCTTTTGTACACGTTGGGTTTAAGAGGGGAAACATGTTCTCGTCATACAGTCTCCACACGAAATCATCATGGCTAATTTGATTCAACTGATCTCAAAAGTACACGAGGGACCCATGCGAAGTCTCCATGTATGATTTCGGTTCATACCATTTCCTGCGACGTAAGAGGTTAAACTGTTAAATGTGCGGGAATCAACATAAACGAAATCACAAATTCACCAATGTATTATAAATGGAGATGACACTCACGTGTATGACCACGCCCCACGGTAATATAGATGGATATCAACATCCATAAGCTACAGAGTTCTGTTAAATCCTTTTGGGCGACCAACTGGTAATCTCTCCCAGCTCCACAAGTGTAAAAGAACTATGCAACCACCCATTTGCTTATACCCCTCTCGTGCTACGCTGCACAGCTGCCTGTACTAGTACCCAATGACTGCACTCCGTGCGGCGTCAAAGTCGGCCAACAGGAGGAGATAATGAAGAGAAACCCTATCTCCGGATAGATCAAGCATCAAAGAAGACCCTCTCGCGTACCTATTCAGGTCATCTTCCAACGCATTGGCGGCTATCATCCTCATGTTATTTGGAAACCATCTTCGTTTTGCTATGTGGACGATCGTGGGCACTCCGGATACGCACCAAGCAACCTTATGCACATAACTTTCCACTCTTCTTCCTCGGTATTAGTGGCAACTTCACCCTCGACTGGTAATCCGGTCAGCAAGCCCACATCGTGCAAGGTTACGGTACATTCTCTCGTCCTCAAAATTAAATGTATGAATCTCTTGTCTCCATCGCTCTACATGGGATGTGAATAAGGCCCAATCCACATCAATGTTTTACACTTGAGTCCAAGGATAAAACTCAGCTTTACCAATAAACTCGACTATCCGAGGGTCCATTTCCCACATCCTGCGATGGACCAAGTTTAAATTTTTTCCTCCTATTGTAATCAAATGCAATGTCAGCCGATAAATGATCAATTCTATAACTAGAGAAAATAACAACATACAAATATACACTTACAGGATCTATCCATACTTCACCCGAATGGTGTGTCAGCTACTGCGTCAAAATGGAATCATCTATAGGGTCAGGCTCAACTATGTGATCTATATCCATCTGGATTGCAAAATAAAATGTCCAATTTCAGATAACTTATCATCATCATCATCATCATAATGATCAACATAACCATCATAATCATAATCATCAACAACATCATCACATTTATAATCATCAACAACATCACCATCGTAATCAACAAGTTCATACTCATCATCATCATCATATTCATAATCATCGACAACATCATGAACGTTGTCGAAATTGTGGTAGTAAAAATATTAGTCCAACGGTATTCAAACAATATTATTATCCGAGTGACCTCGAGTCGAACTCAAGAAAAAGCCTAGATTAGTCTAAAGCTAGCTAGTAATGCTAAATGCGAGTCTACTAAATAAAAACGGGGGTTTGTCCTCTAAGCGACGTATCTCTAATGAATACTAAAGACAATGTGGAATTTGTTTCGAAGAAAAGTAATAGAGAAAACGTAGTTAGAATCCTATTTCACCCCTAGATCATGCGATTAGCAATGCAAAACAAAAATATAATCATGAGTTAATTCGAGTGATGGTTCTAGGCTAAGGTATCACACATTCTAAATTCAACTCTTGCTCCTTCTCTAGAATGAGAATAATACCTAAATAGTACGGTTCTCAAATTCTCTCTCTATTGAACCGCGTAGAACAAAAGTCTTCTAATCTCAACCTCTCGGTCTATTGATAGTTAACTAAAGTCGCTCAATACTTACCCTAGTGGAATGCGTATATCACTCTTGCACACAAACACAACCTAAAATTAACTTGCTCAATCTTCTAAACAACCTAGGTTCAACTCTCATTCCATCCCTAGGTGTTCTACCAATTCGTACTCATTCATGCGTTTCGTCAAACACTTGGTGTGCACAAAATTGATATGAAGAGAAAGCATGAGAATTTTCTACCAAACTTCATTCATATAGATTAAAGGACAAGTCTTGCATTACAATCTAACCTAAGGGATCCATAAGAATCCGCACTACTAAACAACTACTCACTCATGTGTCACTCATGGTGAGTTTGAAACAAGACATAATGAAATTGAATAACAAGGTAAAGGAAAGGAAGTACAGTAGTAGAGAAGGGAATGAGTAAAGGGATGTTGTGGAATCTTCAATTGTTGATGTCTTCTCCTAATTCTCGTCAATTTTTCAAGTATTCGATTTAGGGTTTTGTTCCAAGAGAGGAACCCTAGGCACCCCAAGGCACACCTTGATTTTTCTCTTCTTCTATTTATACTGTTTCTGGAAATTACCAAATCACCAGCAGTGCCCGAATCAATTGATTCGGACATGCCTTAATAAAACTGATTCGGACAGAGTGTCCGAATCATTTAATCAGAGCTGTTTCGAGCTGGCCGAATCACTTTTCCCTTGCCGAATCACTTTCTGATTCGGTCAACCATTATTTGATTCAGTCAAACATTCTTATGGAGCTAAGATGATTCGGGTACCTCGGCGAATCACTTTCTGATTCGGCCGAATCATATACTCAGTGGGGTTTCTGCTTGGGAGAATCGACTTCTTCTGGCCGAATTACTTTCTGATTCGGTCAAACTCCATTTGACCTTGTAGAGCTAAACTGATTCGGGCAGCTTGCTTCTTCCGAGGCCGAATCACTTTTTGATTCCTCATATGTGATTCGGTCAAACCAGTCAAATTCTCCCCGAGTCAAGTTGATTCGTGCATCTGAAATTGATTCGCCCACCAGATTGGCCGAATCCCCTCAGATGCACGAATCAACTTGGGATGAGTTGTGCTTTGAATTCATGAATCGTATCTTTAGGTCGATTGACATTCTTCGTGATGATTTTGTTCACATGATTCGGTGATTTTGACTAGCTTAGTTCGATTTATTTTTGAGCTCTTTCCGTGCATAAAGCATGAAGTTAAGTCTAGCGAGCACAAAAATAAAATAAAAATAGTTTTCATATAAAAACCTCGTACTTGTTCTTGTTTCCTTTTAGGAGACTTTAGCATTCCTATTTAGCCTTTGCATATGTTTAGCTCACACTTCACGCTCCATTATATCTCACTAAGGCACATTGTCAAGTATTAAGTGTGGGGTCAAATAAAGTATTTACCAAAAAGGCGCAAGAAAGAAAAATTATATTTTTAAGGTTTTACAAATGTCGAGGGTTACAAAGTTATCCCTTGAAAGCTTTTGTATAAACACAAAAATACTATTTGTTTGTTTTTTGGGTCAAAGAAAAGTTCTACAAATAACCTTATGTTTGTCTGTATTTTCACTTTACTTCTTGTTTGTTCCGTTATTTTATAAAGTCATTTGATGTTTACTTTGTCCGTTTCAGGTTGAAAATGCGTACTACATGATATGAAGTGGTCCGAAGAAGTTTTGGTGAATTCTAGTCGATCGAGAGCAAAAGAGAGCAAAATCAAGCAAAAGACAGATTTCATTCGCCCAGGCTAGTATGATTCGTCCAAGCTGATTACCTATTCATCTTCAAAGGCTCGCCGAGCACACAATTATTATCCGATTGCGGCGTGCCATATCTTGTTGAAAAGCTAACTCATAGGGCTACAATTTCATAGTTTATATCAAGACGTAATTCGATGGTTAAAGGGTCAAAACAGGCGAGATGCTAGCACTGCAAAGTTGATTCGCCCAAAGAGGAATTCAGGCTAGGCCGAATCACTTTTGATTCGGCCAAAGAAAAGTGATTCGTCCAAGAAGATTACAACACTGACATTATGATTCGGCAGAATCAAATTATGGGGCTGCACGAATCACTTGATTCGGGGAGAATTCGCTTGTAGATCAAATCTGGGCAGACTGACCTGTTCATCATCAAAAGCTTGCCGAGCATGCGATTCTTATCTGTTTGAGGCGTTCTATATCTTGTTGAAAAGCTAATTCAAAGATCTACAACTTTGTAGTTTACGTCAAGACGTGATTCGAAGGTCTAAAAGGTCAAACGGGCAAGAGTTAAATTTAGAATGTGTGATACCTTAGCCTAGAACCATCACTCGAATTTACTCATGATTTATACAAGTTTTGTATTGCTAATCGCATGATCTAGGGGTGAAATAGGATTCCGACTACGCTTTCTCTATTACTTTACTTTTTAGACCATATTTTATCTTGTCTTTATTATTTACTAGAGATACCTCACTTAGAGGAAAAACCCCCTTTTTTTATTTAGTAGACTTGCATTAGGCATAAATATTGTTTGAACACCGTGATTGGACTAGTGTTTTTGCTACCACAATACACTTCTTCGGACCACTTCATATCATGTAGTATGCATTTTCAACCTGAAATGGGCAAAGAAAACATCAAATAACTTTATAAAATAACGGGACAAGCAAGAAGTAAAGTAAAAATACAGACAAACATAAGATTATTTGTCCGCTCATTACATCATCATCATCATAATCATAGTCATCAATATCAACATCGTCAACTTCATCATCATCATCATAATCATCATCAGCATGCTCATCATCATAAGCAACATCATCATAATCGACCATCATCTCAATTCATCTCCCCGATTTAGATCATCATAATCAACCATACTCATCACCATATACATCTCCCTGATTTCACCACATCTGTAATTTGTTCCGACTTACAACACAAATAATTTTCACAACACAACCACACAAACCCAACTAATTTCAAATTCACACAAACACAACTAATTTTCACAACACAATCACACAAACCATACTCAAACACTACCTTCAATTCAGATGGAATATTAAGAGCTCGGATCTGAACGAAGGCTTCAAATGGAGTCGCCGCCGGAGGTCGAGTCGTCTCGCAAGGAGAAGCAATGAAGAAGGAACGGAGGAAGAATTGGAGAAGGATCGTCCAATTCTGCATTTAACTTGAGATGGTTTACCATGACCGGTCTCTTAATGGACCGGGTATGACAAAACCGGTCCAATATTTATTTCATTGTTGTCCTCCGTGTCTGCCATGTCATCGATATTCATAATGAGGCCGGTCTTGGCAAGACCGATCTCATTGCAAAACGGAACTAACCGGTCTTGACAAGACCTGTCTTTTTTTTTTTAATGAGATCGGTATTGACAAGACCGGTTTCAATATGAAATGAGGCATTTGAGAAATGATTTTAAGAAAGAGGATATATGGGAAATCGGATCGTGAGGAGAGGGTAGTTCTACATGTTTTTCATGTTAATAGAGGGTTTTTATTTATTTATTAAAATACAAAAAAAAAAAAAAAAGATTGCGAGAGTCGATAGATGCGCCGACTAATTGAAAGAGCTCAGAGCCGGTTCATAAGCCATCGGCGCACAAGCCGGCTCGGCTTTGCTCTTTAGTTCATTAAAATATTTTTTATGACATTCACATTTTAGGTAAAATGAAGAATAATAAATATTGTTTGTAATGGTAATTGGTGACGCGTGGAAAAAAACAATAGCAATCGATGATCAAGTCTCATACTATTCTTTCCGCGTAACAACATAAATTTGAATAATTTTGTGTAATCAATAAATTAATTTTACATAACAAAGAACAAGTCATGACTCTTTATAGCTTAAAACATCCCTTTCTCATTTGACATCTATTATATTCGAAGGAATTGTAAATCAACTGATTTAAGTCTTGACTTCATCTCTTCCTTATTTAACATGATGATGTTAGAATGGCAGTGTTTGACAAAACTAGCACAAGTGAACAAGGAGTTGCTGCAGCTCAAGTTTTTAAGCAGGCCAGCAGAAGTGAACTAGCAGCAGCTGCAGCAGGGGATGCTGCAGCAGGAGCTTGTTCAACTGGCTGGTTCATCTGTCCGAGAAGCAGCAGCAACCTGGGCGTGTCTTGAAGGGCTGGAATCACTTCGGAGAGCATCTGAAGTATTTCTAATATGCTGTGGAGTATATTCCAGAGAGGTTTACTAGTCAGAGAAGGAGATTTGCATTGGAGATAAATATCAAATCTAATCTCCTAGATTTTAGGAGATAATTGATCTTGTTGGGACATTACCTAAACCTGGACATTGCTTAAAGTGGTGCTGCTATTTAAGCAAGAGGTGTTCAGGGCAGAGAGGGATCGAAGCAGAGGGATACACGAGTGCATACACAGATTTCAGAGAGGACAATCTTTGGTGTGCGACGGACGAATTCTTCGATCATCACCCGAGAGCAGAGCGTGAGCGCAGAGCTGTGGTGATTATAGCAGAAGGGAATCAGGACTTGCAGAGTCTGATTCGCACTTGATCTGGAAGCCAATTCAGAGCTGAGGAGCTTGTTGGTTGATCAAGGGGAGCCGCGGAAGAACTGACGGGTGGAAGGCTCGGTCGAATGTCGTGCGGCTGTACTCGCTAGTGGCAGGTGATCACTGAGTGAGGGGGAGTATTCCAGAGTGTGCAGCGCTCGTGGAATCGTTCGATCGGCTCGGTGGAAGGCCTTGGAGCGACGTGGACATTTGTGCTTCAGCTGTGTGTTACAGTAGTTGCTACAGCAACCCTGCTGAGTAGTTGTAGTTTAGAATAGGCTGAGTCTTGAGAAGTCTGTAGCTATTCTAGATTGACATATTGCAGAGGGTGTGCAGACACAAGTCAGAGCTTGTTCTGATTGTGTTGAGTGATCCACACAAGGTTGAGTAGCATAGGTTGCGTGAGTTGTAACCGTGTGTACGTGGGAACCTTCGAGTTAGTGGATTGAGGACTGGAGAATAGTCCTCCCCAGACGTAGGCAGATTGGCCGAACTGGGTGAACAAACCTGTGCCTTGTTCATTGTTTGCTGAGACAATTTTCGAGTGAACAAGAGTGTGCTGCAGCAACTGCTTGTTCACAAAATCTGTCAAACTAAGACACCTCGAAATTTCAATTGGTATCAGAGCCGGAGCTCAACACACAGAGTAAAAGATCCTACAATGTCTCTGAAGAAGCCAAGACAATGAAGGAAGGACAGAGCACAAGCAGACCTCCATTGTTGGAAGAGAGCAACTATGGATATTGGAAAGCAAGAATGAAAGCCTTTCTCAAGGCTATTGATGAGAAGACATGGAGAGCTGTCGTGGTCCAGTGGTCTCCCCCAATCACCATGGATGAGCAAGGAGTGACAAGGATAAAACCTGAAGAGCAATGGACTGCTGAAGAAGGTGCTGCAGCAACTGGTAATTCAAAGGCACTGAATGCAATTTTTGCTGCAGTAGATGCGAACAATTTCAGGTTGATATCAAACTGCGACATGGCCAAGCAAGCATGGGAAATTCTTCAAACTGCGCATGAAGGAACTGATAGAGTGAAGCTGTCAAGACTCCAAATAATTGCCACACAATTTGAGAATCTGAGGATGCTGGATGAAGAAACAGTCACTGAGTTTAATGCTAGGCTCTGTGATCTTGCAAATGAAGCCCATGCCCTTGGTGAACCCATCCCTGAAGAAAAGCTTATCAGAAAGTTTCTCAGATCACTGCCCATAAAATTTGACATGAAAGTGACGGCCATTGAAGAAGCTCAAAATGTCAGATTCATGAAATTGGAAGAGTTGATGGGGTCTCTCAAACAATTTGAGATGAAGCTGGTTAAAGGAGACACCATTCCTAAGGATAAGAATGTTGGATTGAAAGCTAAAGCAGAAACCAAGCAGACAGTTCTAGATGATCAGATGAGCATGCTTGTTAAGAACCTTGGGAAGCTTCTGAAGAACATGGAATCCAGAACCGGGAGAAGCTCTTCCTCGCGAAGACAATTCAGAAGGGGCAGTGAAAGTAAAAGGAAAGGGAAGGATCCAGCTCAGACTGAAGAGGAAAAGAAAGATTTAAAGAAGGGAGTCCAATGTTGGAATTGTACAGGCTACGACCATCGACAAATTAACTGCACTAGCAAACCTATGAAAAAGAGGGCTCTCTCTGCCAGTGGAAGTGAAGATGAAAAAGAGCTGAGTGAAGATGAGTGCAACTTGGCCAGATACAGGTCGTTCAGAAGAGGCAGAAAAATGCAAGGAAGATTGAACCAGGACCTGCTACAGCAACCTCTGTATCACCGTTACAAGAGAGCGTCAAAGTATAAAAAATGCTACAGCTGCGGTCGAAAAGGTCACTTAAAAAGAAACTGTTCCTCAGCTCATGCTGAAATAGCTTCTGTCAGACAGAAGCGTGCCCAGACTCAGCTCCTAGCTCTTGTCAGCACAGCTAGTTCCTCGGACAAGATAAGCTGGTGCTTTGACAGTGGCTGTTCAGGACACATGACAGGAGAAAGATCCTTCCTGAAGAACATTACACCCTGTTCGGAACAACGTGTGAAGTTTGGTAACGGGCTAAAAGGAAGAGTTCTGGGAAGAGGAACTTTGGCAGTGGAAGGAATGCCGAGTCTGAGCAATGTTCTTCTTGTCGAAGGACTAAAGGCTAATCTCATAAGTATCAGTCAGCTGTGTGATGGGACTAAGCAGGTAAAATTTACGAAAGACTCTTGCAAAGTACTCGACAAATCTGGAAAATGTTTAATGGAAGGTGCCAGGTCAAAGAGCAACTGTTATCTTCTCAATGTGAGCTCAAACACATCAATTCAGAAATGTTTGCTGACTAAGGCCGAGGAAATGACCTTATGGCACAGAAGAATGGGGCATATCAACCTAAGAACTCTGAAGAGAATTGCAGCAGAAGGGCTAGTCAGAGGAATTCCACAGCTTAAAGGGGAGACAATTTCTATCTGCGGAGATTGTCAGATTGGAAAACAAAAGAAGGCAACACATCCAAGAGTCAAAGATGTAGGCACTATCAGACCGTTACAGTTGATTCACATGGATCTGATGGGACCAATGGAGGTTGAAAGTCTGGGCAGAAAGAGGTATGCTTTTGTTTGTGTTGATGACTACTCTAGATTCACTTGGATTGATTTCATCAGAGAAAAATCAGATACTGTGAAAGTTATAGTATCTCTCGTATCTCGCCTAGAGCAAGAGAAAGACCTCAGAATCAGCAGCATCCGCAGTGATCATGGTAGGGAATTTGAAAACGAAGCTATGGATGATTTCTGTCGTCAAAGGGGTATCTCTCATCAGTACTCTTCTCCCATCACTCCACAGCAGAATGGTGTAGTGGAACGAAAGAATCGAACAATTCAAGAAATGGCCAGAGTCATGATTCATGCTAAGAGAGTTCCCCTGAGATTTTGGGCAGAAGCCATGAACACAGCATGCTATATCATCAACAGAGTCACCTTACGGAGAGGATCCAATCAGACCTGTTATGAGCTCTGGAATCAGAAAAAGCCCACTGTTAAATACTTCCACATCTTTGGAAGTGAGTGTTTCATTCTGAGAGATCGGGAGTATAGAAAGAAACTCGACCCTAAGAGTGATCCTGGATTGTTCTTGGGATATTCAACAAACAGCAGGGCCTATCGAGTATATAACCAGCGAACAAATACAGTCATGGAATCCATAAACGTTATTGTCAATGATGCAGAAGAAGAGTCTACCCCTGATACTGACACTGGTGAAGAAGACTCTGATCTTGAAGAAGTGCCTGACAGACAGACCAGAAGTGAACAAGCTGCTGTTCTAGAAGATGTTACAGCAACTGCTGAAGCAGAAATTCCAGATGATCAATTAGAAAGCCTGTCTGATGATCTGCACACTGAGGCTCCTGATCCACCTTCAAGGCAGCCCCCAAAGAAGATTCAGAGGAATCATCCCCTGACAAATGTGATTGGGGATCCCGCAGACAGAAGAAGAACCAGAAGTCATGCCTACCTCAATACATGTTTTATGTCTAGCATTGAGCCCAAGAATTTCAAGGAAGCCATGAGCGATGAATTCTGGATGATGGCTATGCAAGATGAAATGGCAGAGTTCGAAAGACACGATGTCTGGGATTTGGTGGACAGACCTAATGGAGTGAATATCATAGGCACAAAGTGGATCTTCAGAAACAAAACTGATGAGAAGGGAAACATCACAAGAAATAAGGCCCGTCTGGTTGCTCAGGGATTTACTCAGATTGAGGGTCTGGATTTTGAAGAAACATTTGCTCCAGTGGCTCGCCTGGAGGCCATTAGACTCCTTTTAGCCATGTCATGCTTTCTTGGGTTTAAACTTTATTAAATGGATGTCAAGAGTGCGTTCCTAAACGGAGACCTGTCTGAAGAAGTTTATGTCTCTCAGCCAAAAGGTTTTGAAGACCCTCACTTCCCAGAGCATGTTTACAAGTTGAAGAAAGCCCTATATGGACTGAAACAGGCTCCTCGGGCATGGTATGAGAGGTTGACAGTGTTCTTGGAAAAACATGGCTACAAACGAGGGGGAGCTGACAAAACTCTTTTTGTCAAGAGAACCAAGTCAGATGTTGTCATTGCACAAATCTATGTGGACGATATTGTGTTTGGATCCAAGTCTCAGCACCTGGTGAAGCAGTTTGTGAATCAAATGCAGCAGGAATTTCAAATGAGTATGGTTGGAGAGCTGTCATATTTCCTTGGACTGGAGATTACCCAGAAAGAAGATGGCATTTTCATTGCTCAAAGCAAATACAGCAAGAATCTTGTGCAGAAATTCCAGCTCGACAAGGCTAGTCACAAACGAACCCCTGCTGCCACTCATGTCAAGGCAATCAAAGATGAACATGGCGTGGCTGTGAGTCAGACAATCTACAGAAGCATGATTGGAAGCCTATTGTACCTGACTGCCAGCCGTCCTGACATTTCCTTTGCAGTAGGAGTCTGTGCCAGATTTCAAGCCTCTCCCAAAGACAGTCACCTGCAGTTGGTCAAGCGAATCATTCGGTATGTGGGAGGAACCGTGAACTATGGCCTTTGGTATACTAAGGACACAAATGCTAATCTGGTAGGATACAGTGATGCGGACTGGGCTAGATGCTCGGAGAACAGAAAGAGCACTTCAGGAGGATGCTTCTTTTTGGGAAATAATCTAGTGTCCTGGTTCAGCAGGAAGCAAAACAGCATTTCTCTGTCCACTGCTGAGGCTGAATACATTGCTGCTGGGAGCTGCTGTGCTCAAATGCTGTGGATGAAGCAAATGCTGAGTGAGTATGGTCTTCATCAGGATGAAATGACACTCTACTGTGACAATATGAGTGCCATCAGCATATCTAAGAATCCGGTGCAGCACAGCAGAACCAAGCACATTCACATTCGTCATCACTTCATCCGTGATCTTGTTGAGAAGAAGACCATTGCTCTCCAACATGTTGAGTCTGCCAAACAACTTGCTGATATCTTCACAAAAGCTCTGGATGCAGCCCGGTTCGAAGACCTGGGAGCCTCTCTGGGGCTCTGCGTGTTGTCTCCATAAGGTTCCCCAGGCGCACCCCCGTGTCATTTATTCCAAAAAGGGGGAGGAGAAGAGCAGGCTAAGTAGTGGAGGAGAATAGCTCAAGCAAATCTGGTGGGTTTTGTCAAAATGCCAAGGGGGAGATGATGTTAGAATGGCAGTGTTTGACAAAACTAGCACAAGTGAACAAGGAGTTGCTGCAGCTCAAGTTTTTAAGCAGGCCAGCAGAAGTGAACTAGTAGCAGCTGCAGCAGGGGATGCTGCAGCAGGAGCTTGTTCAACTGGCTGGTTCATCTGTCCGAGAAGCAGCAGCAACCTGGGCGTGTCTTGAAGGGCTGGAATCACTTCGGAGAGCATCTGAAGTATTTCTAATATGCTGTGGAGTATATTCCAGAGAGGTTTACTAGTCAGAGAAGGAGATTTGCATTGAAGATAAATATCAAATCTAATCTCCTAGATTTTAGGAGATAATTGATCTTGTTGGGACATTACCTAAACCTGGACATTGCTTAAAGTGGTGCTGCTATTTAAGCAAGAGGTGTTCAGGGCAGAGAGGGATCGAAGCAGAGGGATACACGAGTGCATACACAGATTTCAGAGAGGACAATCTTTGGTGTGCGACGGACGAATTCTTCGATCATCACCCGAGAGCAGAGCGTGAGCGCAGAGCTGTGGTGATTATAGCAGAAGGGAATCAGGACTTGCAGAGTCTGATTCGCACTTGATCTGGAAGCCAATTCAGAGCTGAGGAGCTTGTTGGTTGATCAAGGGGAGCCGCGGAAGAACTGAGTGGTGGAAGGCTCGGTCGAGTGTCGTGCGGCTGTACTCGCTAGTGGCAGGTGATCACTGAGTGAGGGGGAGTATTCCAGAGTGTGCAGCGCTCGTGGAATCGTTCGATCGGCTCGGTGGAAGGCCTTGGAGCGACGCGGACATTTGTGCTTCAGCTGTGTGTTACAGCAGTTGCTACAGCAACCCTGCTGAGTAGTTGTAGTTTAGAATAGGCTGAGTCTTGAGAAGTCTGTAGCTATTCTAGATTGACATATTGCAGAGGGTGTGCAGACACAAGTCAGAGCTTGTTCTGATTGTGTTGAGTGATCCACACAAGGTTGAGTAGCATAGGTTGCGTGAGTTGTAACCGTGTGTACGTGGGAACCTTCGAGTTAGTGGATTGAGGACTGGAGAATAGTCCTCCCCAGACGTAGGCAGATTGGCCGAACTGGGTGAACAAACCTGTGCCTTGTTCATTGTTTGCTGAGACAATTTTCGAGTGAACAAGAGTGTGCTGCAGCAACTGTTTGTTCACAAAATCTATCAAACTAAGACACTGTGAAATTTCATAACAATTACTTGATTGGCCACCAGAAGTCTATCAATATTGAAGTGTCACTCATGCTAAAGGTAACTCATCTATGAAAATCAAAAGCATGTCAAAGCAGCTCGTTAAAAGATGCAAAAGTGATTTGTGTAAAATGTCATATGTACATCCAAATTATTTATGATTAGGCGTTGATTGGATGAATTTAAAACAAATCGTCATCTTTGCCAAAAACGATTTTATGGTCTTCGCCAAAAGCCATTTCTATGGAAAAGTGTCAAATGGGAAATTAAGTTTGGGAGGATGCCAAATTTGTAAGATGAGAAAGATAGATGTGAACATGCGTTCGGTTCCACTTAAAATGAGTTGACATTAACCAAATTAAGACTAACATTTTATGGAGTGAAGTTTAAGATTGCAAATGAGACAAGCTAACTAGAAATTATGTTGAATATGAAAAGGGTCGTACAAACTTGTAATGAGGAAAAATTGTTGGAAAATTTGGTGAAGAAGTGTGAAGAAAATGTGGTGTGACCATATTTATATGAGAAAAGTATTTAATTGGATTTAAAGTCCTACAAATGAAAGGACAAAATCAATTACTTACATGTCCAAATTGAAGCCAAAATGAATGAAATGAAATGCTCAAAGTTATGGAGAGCATTTACAAAGGTCAAGTGAAAAGCCTTAGAATACATAGAGGCTTATCTTAGTTATGACATTGTCATAATTTTTGTGGGCTATTTGTTTTCCATTAGCATGGAAAACATGAAGAGGTAGCATGATAATGGCTATGCACTTATGAAAGACCTTTTCATCTTTTCAAGAGCATTGAAAATTTGATTTTAATCTTGTGAAATGAAGGGACTTGGAACATTCATTTTGGTGCCTTTAAGAGGACCTTTGGCATTCACAAGGTCATTATGATGGGTTGCCCCATCCTCCCCTATAAAAGGAGGTGCAAATGAGGCTTGGAAATCATCAACTCACACAACAACATCTCTCATTTCCAACATCTCCTCCCTTGATAGCCGGCTGCTTTTCCCTTTGAGTTCTTCATAGCCTTTGAGTATTTCTTTGGTGATAGTGGCTTGCACAAGTTTGGTTCGCCGGAGTGTTACCTTGTAGTGCAAAGAGGTACACACTCACAAGTTGTTGTATCCTGGGAAGCTCTTGCCCTTTCCTTGCACCCGGTGGGACGGCAATAAAAGCTTTAAGGAAATCGTCTAACGAGCCTCAACTGATTCTGGTTTGCTTGTATCGTTATTCCGTTCTACTTTGAATTACTTGTTTATTTGGCTTTCAATTTAATCATTCGATTTATAATCTTCGCATTGAATCAAATTGAATTGATTAAACTAAGTTGATGCACTAATTAATTAGATAATTGATAGTGTTACTTCATTTACTTTATATTGAATTAAACTAACACTTGATTCAATATAACAATAATGATGCATGCCTTCCATTAATAGTAATACTTCATTAAATATAATGTATTCACAAAGCTTTATCTACATGTTCCATCATTGATATAATTGAAATTTCATTCAATTTAATCCAACAAAAATAGACTATGTGTAACGAGGATACTTAGGCAGATACCATAAAAACTAGTAATAAATCCATCGAGCTTCATTTCGTTTCTCTTAATATCGTATTAGGTCGTTAAACCATCCATAATCAGATGAGCCAAGTAACTTGTGCTCAAAGCGACAAATCCCAAACTTATATATATTTGTATTCACTTGGACAGTTTGGAAGAATAAATTAAGATGTCTTTTTTCCGAATCAAAGTGTTATTTAAATTCGTTTCAACTTGTCAATTTGATCTCACATAAATTTAGTTGAGATTTATTTTGAATCTGAAGAGAGTAATGAGTTGGTGCTTTATGTAAATTATAAGGAACCCAGTGAATCAAATATGATTCTCAAGTCCACAAAATATATAACTGGAAAAGAGTTGCAATCTAATAAATCTAAAGTGGGGCCCAGACTTCTTGCACGTTGAGGGAGCATTGCATTTATAAGGCGTTGACCGGTTTTTATTTATTTTAATCTGATCTGAATCTGAACAACTCGATTATTGCTTTACAAACTATGCCGCCACCACCCCTGAGTTGTATTTTACTGCGGATCATGATTAAAACAGTAAATGTTATCGCTTAGCCAATTATCATATGTTGTTCATTATTTCCCTTAATTTAGCACGTGACACATTTTCACTGTCTAAACAACAACAACATGTCTCTCCACACAATTTCTTAACTTTCAAACAAGCAGGAGGTGCAAGGAGGGCCAGGAGATTATTGAGTCCCAGGAAATAAATGCTGAGGCATTAAAGAGGGTGGCAGAAGTCATCAGCAATGCAACGCCTGTCTACAACAATTTTCTCATATGTTCCACTCATAAATTCTTGCTAAAGAATTCAACACCAGCTTGCCATTCTTAACTTGGGTTGAGTGGCTGTCTTCCCAGAAAACAGATGTAAAGCCCAACAACTGAGAAAGTTGGGCCTTTCCTGCCTACTCAATTTTATCATAATTGAATCTTCAAATTCTGTCATCCATCATTCTATATTTGTGGAGTGTAGAGACTAATATTGGGTCAAGTCCAAATTTAAATTTAATTGAGGTTAGAGTTTACACATGTTTCTTTATATAAACATATTTGTCATATTATAATATCATTTCATCGAAAATAGTGAAACACATTCCTGATTTGGTAGAACTAACTGGGTAACAAATGTTTGTATTCTTTTTTTTTGTTTACTTTTTCGTTCATTACTGCCTATCAATCCTGACAACTGATATCAAAGCCTGGGTTATAACAACGATAATTGATGGAAAATACCTCATTGAGATTCGATGGATCGAATTTTGATTTTTGAAGGAAGCAGACCGAAGATTACCTGTACGGTAAATATTTGTTTCGACAAGTATTCGTCATGTCCAAGTACTGACAATAGTTTTTGATCTCTGAAAGCGCCACTTAGACACCTGCGCGGGCCCAGGGGGTGTAGTTGGCCTTGGCTGCTTTGGAGTAAGAGGGTAGGGAGCGGATGCAGAGGAGTTTGAACCTTGTAACACTGCAGGTGTGAAGGACATTTTCATTCGCATCTGGCAGCTTCGATGAGTCTAGCGGAAAGAGCACTAGCCAGAAGCATACCATTTTCAACCCCATTACTGGTTTTCTTTGCTTGACATTGTTTCTATGGAGTGAGTACGTGTACATGTAGATTAAAAGATAGATAATGCACGAAAAGAGAGCGTGCATTATTGAAAAAACAATGAGGGTGAAGGATCTTGTAAAGTGATGTCATTGCCGGCCGGCAGAGGTGGGCGACTCTTTAATGGTCATATCAAAATAATCAAACACATTCTTGAAACATGATTAATTCTTATAACTCATTATGAAACAATTATAAATGAGAGATATCCAAAAAACTGATACATTTCAATTCTGCTACAGAAGCAAAATGTAATCACTTCTTAATAAGACTTCGTCCGCCAGAGTCTTCTGCATGACACATGACAAATTCTGCCTCAAGATAGAGAGAGCTGTCAGTGGCTGCATACCCTTGACATCAGCTCATCCCGGTCCTGATCAGTTGATCTGCTCTCACTCCAAAACCTCCTAATGATTTAAGGCATAAACAAGAGCTCATTGGTTGAACAACCACAACCGTACTTAGAGATCTTTGTCTCATCTGCCCACCTAGCTGCCTCCTCCCTCCTCCCGAACAATGGGAGTCGTGATCATCGGTCACATCAGAACTGTGCAATCCTCAACATGTCGCACAAGCGCGAGATACAATGAACACATTATGACCTATACGGTACTTGAGAGTCAACCGATACGCCGCTATATTCATACGAAGTCCAGAGAAAGGCGTAGGTATTGTTGTGGTCCAAATACCGCTGCCGAACATAGAAACCGCAATCACCAGGGTCTTTACTCGGGCCCCTCTTTGCTCCTTAATTTCTTCTCAAATGACTTATGCGGCCAACCCGGTAAGTCACTGTTGTGGTTTAGCCTTCGATCTTCGCTCCCCCAAACCAATTGAGGAGGTAGGTCGAAACCTCAAATTTCATTCCTCAAGGAAGAATCCACACCTTGACGAAGAGAATGAATCCCTCGTAAGCATCTCCTACAAACCCCATGCCTACACCAAGGAAGCAACTGCAACCGAGAGGGCTACGTTGTTCCTCACCGGAATACCTAGCCACCGAACTTAAGAGGCAACCCCACCAACCTCTTTTTCTCCATCGTGAAATCCACGTTCCAGATATGCACCAAACACGGATGTACCGTTGTATCAAAATAACTAATCGACCCTTCAATCCAGCTCGATGGTGAACTCCTCAATATTATACATCATCTTTGAGCATGCCAACGCATGCTTACAAAAGTATAAGCTCCAACTGCGGATTATCCAACTTAGTCACCTCAGTAAGAATGACCTGAATCCCAAGAACTCTCTGTCCCACAACCTTATCAACCCCTCTCTCATCCGCCGAAATAGGATTACTCAAGACAAATAATGTCAAAGAATCAGAGAAAATAAAACCATCTGGCACCTCCGGGGGCTGCCCCCAATCCCCATGCGGCCACCACCACAAAGGACTTGATATGATTCACTACTAACCCTAGTCGTGGGCCCGACTCTCGAATGCCCCAAAAGCTATCAACAAATCCCTCTTTGCCCTATCAAAATGGCATCATCAAGGTACCAAGCGTTGAGCAGCAAACGAGGATATATCTCCTCAATCCGACCCAGCAAAGGCTGCAAAGGAGAATGACATATAGCAAGGGCTCCAAAGGATCACCTTGCTGCACCCAGCAACAACTTCGAATGGTTGACTCACCCGCAAAGCGCAATGCCTGAGAACCATAACAATCCACCCAAACACTAAGAGATGAAAAATGACATCGCACTCCCTCCATGAAAACCTCTCTGCTGACCAGACTAAATGCATTCGTAAGATCCACTTATAAAACTCTCAATCCCTCATTGCCTAAGTGTTCCGCCACCAAGTGGTTCAACGATGTGTAACAGCTTCAGTTGCCCTTCACACTCCCACACCCATCTGAAAGGGCAACAAATGAGCTATTACTGACGTTCTAACTGCACTTAGAGCCACTTTCGACGTAAGACGACGCCAAATCTCTCCCACTGCTACCGGTCGAACTCCTCCTCCAGGTTTAGCCAAAGGAATGATGGGAGCGCTCATAAGAAGCGGAGCCAAAAAAAGAGATGCTCTCTCATTATGCAAAAGCACATGTGAGCTGCAAAAACCCCATGCAAATGAACCTTCTCTCCACGGCTTGCAACTTCCTGAACCATGTCCAACAACAAGTGCGGCTTGAGCCCGTCAAAAACTCCAGACTGTCGCTACCCACCACCACCACTAACCGCCTGATTACCCCCGCATTCACAATATACCCCGCATTCACAATATACCCAATAACTGCTATCATGGCGATGATAAAATATTTATTTGATTTTATTTACCTTAACTTATTTATTAAAATTTCAAACGATAAAAATGGACAGACATCACACTAATTCTCAAGCAAAGAAGACAGAAAACACAATACTCTTAGTTTTTGACAATAAGTTGACACCATCCCACTAAAGATAGCATTAGGTTACACTTTAAGCAAACAGACAACTGAAATAGAGACCACAAATCTCCAGCGTCACAATTTCTATCACTAAAATTTCATAGAATCCCCTGAAATTCATAAGTTTATAAAGCACAAAACACTTTGCAAGGAATACACATTTTAACGTTCACAGGCAGGCCTTGTCTATATAGTACAACATGTTAAACTAGCAAATCTAACTCTGGTAGCTTCACAAGGCAAACAACTAGTCAACTACGGCATACTCCGTGAGTGTCGGTGCGATATGTCGGCGAGGGGCCAGAGAACCTCAATAAAAGCTCAGAAACTAAATATTGTGCCAAATGTACACCCAGTGATTATTAGTGATTGAGGCCACCATCAGGATATGTACAGAGGTAAGTAAGTTACCTCGTTGTATCCATCATTTTACAATCATGCTTTTTTCTTCGACATCTGTGATGGGCTTTCTGCTCTGAAAACGAATTCTCGCCGACCACCTCCATCTTCGTATCTTGGTCTGACACAATAGAGGAAACGTGACTCAATCAGCACAACTTATATCTCGACTAAAATACTGTTTTACTGAAACAATCAGAGCTTCCACCTCCAGCTTCTTGGACATCCTATTTCAGCATTTATCTACCTATATCAGGTTTCATGTTTTAAGGAAAAACCAACTGACAAGAAAATGCATTTCGGACAGCTGTGCATGTCTTTTGCATCTCTACCATGAAGCATTACAGGGGAATTTTACCTAGCATATCTGCCTTGCATAAATTTTAGTTCAAAAACAACCGATTCATTACTAGCTCCCAAGGATGCAACTTTATCAATAAAAACGTGATTATGATCCATGCCTATACTGATGCAACCTATCATTTGACTCCATGTAGAGCTGAATTTTCGAAACTATTCAGAAGAGCAGCTTTTGGAGTCTTTTATATTACAAGTTTACAATATAGGCTTAAAATTTAACATAGCAGATATTTCGTTAAACATTTGTTAGTTAGTTTAGCTAGCACATCTTATTACATTCTAGTTTGAAACCAAAAGCTCCATTTGCCTGGTCCCAATGGATACAACTCCGCCATGAAAAATATGCATAAAACGAACTTATGCATCCCACCAACACAAAATGCAGTCCATATTATCTGACTAAAGATTTTTTTGTAATTGTGACAAAAATGTAAACTAATAAATCGATGATGCTTTGTAGCAAACAGATTGAAATCAAAGCACCAAGTCTAAATCCAATCCACTGACTTACCTTCAAACTTGTTACCCCAAAACAAGGGCCTCTGATCATCTTCTTCCTCATCAAGTTCATCTCCATATCCCAACTCAGCATCTCCCCGATACCCTGGCTCACTTCCATACCCAGAATCATTCCCTTGACCCTCTACTCCCCCAAATTGCACAGTTAAATTAGTTGCATGCTCCCTCTCATCCCTTTCTTTCCTCGACGAGCTTCTAGCCTCGCTCACATCCGAGGCCCAATTCGCCTCTCCACCGTTGACAAACAACTCCCCACTGGAGTCCGTCCCCGCCGCAACCGGGAAATCCGAGCAAGTAGCGTAAGCACCTGACGCACCAACAGAGCAACATCGTCGATTAGCACTCCGATCACTACTCCTTCCAGACACCGACCTAGATCCACGCCTCCGCCTCTTTCCTGCTAACAACCGGAGACTCCCCCTGCGCTGCATCACGGCTGAAATCGGCCTCTCGTCGTCGAACAAGGTGAGGTTGGACATGTCGAGTGAGTCGATCGTGAATGAGGTTGCTCGATCGGATAGGCAGGGGCGCTTGGGGTGGAAACCGGCGGAGGAGGGTTTGGAGTTGAGGGAATCTGAGGAGCCTAGGGTTTTGGTTGGGATGTGAAATGGCTTCCATGATTGGAGCTTGAAGGTGCAAGTGTCGATGGATTTGTGCGACATGGAAGGGGAAGGATGGGAACGGGTCAAGTGCACCGCGCTTCGGAAGATTGTCGATCTGGTCGCTGACTACGGTGCTCTCAATTCACTGAATCTGTAGGAAATGAAATCGAAGATAATTTATTATAAAATGATTTTTCCAAGAAAATTTGGATGAAATTAAGTAGGAAGGGCTATTGTCCCTTACACAAATGTGATGTTATATTTTTTAGAATTTGAAACTTATTATGTAATAATCAGATCAAAATTGTTTTACATAGAAATAGTTGGTATTTAAAAATACACAATTTTAAACAAAATTTTGTTAGATTAAAATGCATTATTCTATATCTTAAAAAACCAAATGTTTCTTATATGTATCCAGCGCCTTTCACACCACCAATATTTTTCAGACACTAGGACAAAGTTAATTTTCATATAGATATATATACATTAAATTATTATTTATAAAAATAAAAAGAAGAATGACATATATGTACAATCCACCTTTCCAAATTTGCTTACTAATTATATGATTACATTAACTGAAAGTTTTTTTTGGATACCACAAATTTAAAATTATGTTCTCAATCTGTCATCAATCTAAAGTTAGTTTTTGAAATACCATTTTTTTTTTTACAAATCATTACTCCAGATAGCAGTTTGTGGCTAATTTTAAATTTCATAGTCGACATCAGCGCTGATATGGCGTTGATGTGTCATGTTTCCCACAAACTGCTACTTACTCTAAATATAGTCAAACTGCTACTTGGAGTAGCGGTTTGTTGCTTTCCACGACTCAGTGTCCCTGACTTAAAATTCCGAAACAAATCGCAACTAGGAGTAACGGTAGTCAAACTGCTACTCTTAGTGGCGGTTTGTGTCGGAATTAAAATCCTGCAGCACTCTTTTTTTATCCCCATTCTTCTCTCCGCAAAGCAGCCGACTTCCCTCTCCTCCGTGCATCTTCTCCGTCGGTCGCCAGCCAAAGCCACCTCAAGACAAAGCCATTCAAACGTCAACCCGAAAGTAAGTCCCAATCAAAGTTTCGGTACTATCACTATCACCCAATTTAGGATTTAGGGTTTGAGTGAGGGCATTGCTGGTCAGATTTGTAAAATTGGAGTTGAGATCGTCTGCAAAGTTGTGATATATTGTTTTGATGTGTGAAATTTATGTTTTGGTTGGATTGCAACTTGAGTAATGAGAATTTTAGGTCTTGATTAGGGTGTTGGTGCTTATTATGTAAAATTTGATGTATGGTAATTGGAATTTTGTGTTTCTTTGTGTAGCAACCTTGTGCAAATAGTATTGTGAAGTAATTTTTTCGTTGATGATATTTATGTATATTTTTCGGAAGGTAAATTGGGTGAAATTATTTGTTAAATGGATAACGAAGAACTTGTTGGAATGGTTATGTCCATATTGGACACGTTTGACGTAACCAACTCCGACGACTACAATCCAGACAATCTGGAGAGGTTAGATGCAATGGGAGATGAGGATAAGTGTCAATCAGTCGGCTCATGTGGAGGACGATGGGTTAGAGTATTCAATAATACTTTGTGGGATTTTCCCGGGTTTAATGATGCGTCGCATTGGATGGTTAATATGGACGTAGATGAACATTTGCTGGGTAATAGTGGATTTTCAATGAACTCGCTTTCTAAAGGGATGCTATTTGGGTCAAAGGAAGATGTGATACATGCGTATCAGAGATATTGAATCTTAAATAAGATTGAATATCAAACGTACAAGTAAGATGTGTGTCGACTGATTCTACATTCCAGAGACGGGGTTAGAAATTACGTGTGGCATGTTCGAGCGGTTAGAAAACCCACGGCAACTATGTCGGAGATTACTAGGTATGGAGAGACATATTCTTCCGAGAGAGATATTATTCGGAAGGATAATGTTCATTTCAACAAGTCGTTCATAGCAACGGAAATCAGTGGTATTATTAGAGAGAAATTAAGGCTGACTCCAAGGGTTATCAAACAATTGATGTTAAAAAAAAAAAATTGGGTTTGACATTCCATACTTGAAGGCGTGGAAAGCGAGGCAAAAGGCTCTTGAATATCTTTTTGGGATTGGAGGACATCATTTGCCAAGTTGCCAAATTTATGAACATTTTGCAGTACACAAATCCCGGGAGCGCTGTATGTTGGCAAACAATACCGTTGAATAAGGACAAACTTAGTGTAAATCAGGTCTTCTAAGCATTTGCACCGGCTATACAAGCGTTTGTACATTGTCAATTACGTCTCTTGGTGCACTATCCATTCAAGTAGGTCAACGAATATTTCACGCGGAGACGTGATCAGTACCAAACAGCTGAAAGTATTTATGCTCTGAATGTGGATAGAAAAATTAATCATCTCAAGTCGAGGTGTACTGGACATGAAGCAGAAATGTTTGATCAAACAAATGAAGTGGCTTCTGTCACCACTGCTTATAAACATAATGTGCACATCATAAACATCAGCGCCGGATCATGTACGTGTGGAAAATGAGAGGCATTCCATTATCCATGCAGTCACGTCTTGGCGGTGTGGATGAGGGAGCATTTGAGTATTTAAGTACATGTGTGGCCCCCGAACTTTAAATGGAAGCATACAATAGAACCTGGTACCCGAAGTTCAATCCGATTACGGATCAAGCATACTGGCCCGCAGTTGAAACACGCACCGAACCTTCATTTCAAAAGAACTAAGAGGGGTTGAGAACCCACTAGAAGAAGGCATAATAAGATGGACTTCGGCTCAAGTGGTGGATCTATCGGCTCCGAAACATCAAAATTGATGAGATCGATGCGATGTTCATAATGCGTTGTGGTCGGCTATAAAAAGAGGAAGTGTGATGCGCCAACGCAGTAGTGTCAATGTATTAGTGTTAACGTTAGTGTCAATGTATGACAATTGCACTTATACTTGTTAAACGTTATATTTTTAGTGTACTAATTTTGATTTTTGTTATAGTCATGTGCCGTAGTACTTACATGCCATCATCATCCACATTTCATGAGACTTTTAACGATGACTCTCAGTATGACGATTTATCATTGGTAGTCAACCCAGGAACTATAGAAGGTTCACTATTGACCTGGCAAGATACGCACCGATCTGATCTAGTATGAGTAAAAGGGGTAAACATTTGAATTATATTTATGGTTCCTTGAGATTATGCTATTCATTTTGTAGGATTTTGGGGTACTAGATATACGACGACATAACATGTGAGAAATGGATTCCAGGATTGCAAGTCATATTATACGAGCATGATTTTACCCTTGGACGCTTGTGCTGAATATGAAGTGGACCACGGTTTCCTAACCACATTGGTAGAGAGATGGAGACTAGAGACACATACATTTCATCTTAGACCAGGTGAGATCATGTTGACATTACAGGACGTTGGTGTCATCACTGCATTACCTATAGACGGCAGGCCGATAACTGGCGATGAGGATGTCCAAATTTGGGATGATTTATGTATGGCTACGCTTGGTACAGTTCCACCTCGAGGCAAGACCCACAGTAACGTGCATCGTACATGGTTTAAGAATCACATGAGTGTAGTTTCACCGGATGCTACTGATGATGATCTACTGAGATATGCACGACCGTACACGTTATGCATGCTTGGTACTTCACTCATGCCAGACGGATCTGGCAGCGACGTCTCCCTTCACTACCTACAGTGTTTGGTTGATTTGGAATCGGTCATCACATATAGTTGGGGGAGCGCTGAATTACCTTTTTGTACAGGCAGGTCAGCATCGCGAGCAATTTTCAAAATTCGCATTTGACAGTTTGTAGCTGCTCTAGTTATGGGCATGGGAGTACATGACATTGGACGTCCGCAACGTCTTGTGAGACCTCCGGTGATAGGTCAAGTTGCATTGGGATACATCAAATGGGATGGTCCGAAGACCAACATGTGTTATTCTTATACCGAGACCAATTAGATTATCAACAGAATACTGACGTCGTATGGATGCCCTACATAGAGGATATTCTTGCGTCCCTCAATCCGATGTGTGTTCAGGGACGTCACATTTGGATGACTGAAGTACCTTTGATATGTTTTAACATAGCAGCCTTGCATTATCCATCTAGAGTCTTACGATAGTTCGGAATCCGTCAAGCGATCCCCCGCAAGCTAGATCCAAGTCACAAAGATTTACATGCGATCACCCGTAAAAAATCAAGAAAGGATTGGAGTAGAGAATTTGAAGTGTATGTGACAATGTGGAACAATAGGATTCATAGTGTTGTCAACGGTGAAGTTGAGAGTTGTGGGGACAATGCGTATATGGACGATTATTACACATGGTACAACTCAGTTACCCGCCGATTTATTCAGCCACGCAGGGCTCAAGATAAGCCAGTTTCATACCGACATCATAAGAGGTCCCATGACATGTAAGTTTCTTATTGCTAAACGAATTAAATATGATGACCTATGAATTTCGCTTATATCATCGTAAATTTTTCCTTTTCACTTTTTCAGGTTCTTTCTTTGGTCCGATCTGGCCGATAATAGCTCAATTTTTTTTCAGATGATGTACTTGAAACATCAAAGAAGCTAGCGTACAATTTGTTTCACGCTAGTTATGCTAATTATATATTCATTCTTATAACTCAAAAAGAGACACTTACAAATGAGAGATCAAAGCAAAACGGGAAAGACGGAACTAATCGTAGTCCTTTCTTAATAAAAATCCGTCTGCCAATGCCTTCTGAGAAACAAAAGACAAATTCTGCCTCAAAATGGAGATAGATCTTAAAGAGGAGGGTGTTGTGGGAATAATGCCGATCGTTGTCCAATTTCATGATGGTAGTCCAGCACCCGTTCTATCATTATATGTTCTACATTTGATCTAATTTGTTTTCCACATTGTCGCGGACAGTGTTTAACAGTCTTAAGAACCTGTACACGAAGACGCAAATTTAGGTGAGCAAGGTCCTTCACAAATTACTCAAGTGCAGATTCATTTCGAGGGTGAGCAAAGACTTCGTAACAGCACCAGGCCTAAACGATCAGTTAGAAGATCAATATGTCCAGTTATTCGTTAGATCTTAGGTTGTCGACCTTCACTAAATCCGAATAATGCTATGTATCTTGGTAATTATGATAATTTTTCATTGTTGAACAACAATAAACTTATTTCATGAAATGTGAATGTGCTGCGGTTTGTACAACACTAAAGAGTGCTATGAAACTTATTTGGATTTTAATTCATATTATATGCACAGACCGCTATTCCCATTAGCGGTTTGTTCAGAATCTTAACTCAGGGGCATTGAGTTGTGCGAAGCGACAAACCCTACTGGGAGTAGCGGTTTGTGGGAAACATGACATATCAACGCCATGTCAGTGCTGTTGTCGACTACGAAATTTAAAATTAGACACAAACCGCTACTGGGGATAGTGATTTGTAAAAACAGTGGCATTTCAAAAACTAACTTCAGATTGATGAAAAATTGGAAACATAATTTTAAATTTGTGACATTCAAAATAAAATTTCCATTTAACTAGGCCAAAACTCATTTGCAAGTGAACTCAAAAAATCCTAAACAATATTCTCTCCTAGTTTCTACCCTTTGCACCGAAAACTTCGTTTATTATTTCTCGCAACTTAGAAACTAATCGGCTACACTTTGTACGGCGCACTCTGCGGTTATTTCTTTCATCTTAGAAATGGTGATGACACATCAACTGCACTTCGCACTTAGACTATCTACAATGCAAAAAAAAAAAATCAACAACCTACTTTATCACTTTTTAACACTCCACGTCAGCTTCTCTATCTTCCACCTAATCATTCAACACACATTTCACTTATACCCTCTGCAATGATTTTGTTTAATAAAATTCAACACCCTACCCCACAACTTTTATTTATCTTCTTTTATTTTCTTCATAATTTAATTTTTGTAATTACAATTCAATAAAATTATCATTTTGCATTCAACACAAAATAATTAATAGTAAAATAAATTATATATATTCTTTTTTATTTTAATATTTCTATTTCATCAATTTTAAATTTTATATCATTGCATCTTGCAAGAAATAAAGATGAGAAATATGGATAGATATTATTAAAACAAATATACACAACGACTTAGAAATATATTTAATCACGAAACATTCTGAATTTTGTCCATATGTGTTTGACTAGATCTGCTTGCAATGCGTGATGTGCGTTTGAATCATGCATGTCGGATCTAGCACGCACATGATTTGCGAATGCCGGTAGCACTTCGGTCGAGAATTGTTGTTGTGTATTAGACCCACTCGCCTCAGATTGATCATAATCGGTCCACTGTTGAGCATATGTATCTCGTTCATTCTCAACAATCATATTATGCAATATGATACATGACCTCAAGATGACAGCCAAACCGGCTATGTCCCACATGCAAGCTGGTTCGTGAATGATTTTAAATCGAGCCTGCAACACTCCAAATGCACGTTCAATGTCCTTCCGATACCCCTCCTGATTTTAAATCGAGCCTGCAACACTCCAATTGTTCCAACTCTTGCTCCTTAAATTGTTTAAATTCATTCCACTCTTCATTAATAGGGTGGTGTTTGAGATGAATATGACATCATTGATCCATAATATGGACGATAATTTAGAGCAGATGAAGGCATAATGAAATTTGGTGCAAACCCATAGTTTGGAGTATTTTGAGTATTTTGTTAGCTGGAATGTTAATTTTGAAACTGATAACTGTGAGGATTTAAGTAGACAAATGAATTATTGTTGGGATCTATTTCGCTAAAAAGAAGGGTTTAATGGAGAAGAAAAAGATTTTTTTTCGGTGTTCAAATCAAATGAAGCGAGTATGTATTTATACAGCATAAAAAATATGAATTTTGAAAAAAAAATTAATTACTATGAAATATTTGATGTCAAATAATTTTGATGGTATAGAAATCTAAAAAAATCACTCAACCAATAAACAAGTGACACATGACTTCTCATTATTCCAGCCAATCAGAGCTCGTCACGTGTCACACATGGTCCCCACCAAATCTTCATTCAACATGTTTAATAAATTCAACACCAAATAATCCAACTCATATTCAACACTCTATTCAACTACTCCATTAAACCTATACAACTACTTAGGGTATGTTCTTTTGAGCTTAACTTAAGTACTTAACTTAACTTAATTTTACTTAAGTGTACTTAATTTAACTTAAGTGTACTTAACTTAACTTAACTTAACTTAAGTACTTAAATTACTATTCATCACCACAACCAACCACCACAAAAACACACCACCACCACCACCACCACATTAATCGACCACCACCACCATCATCACCACACCCACCACCACCACCACAACCCATCACCACCACCACCACCATCACAACCCACTACAACAACTCACCACCACCACCACAACCCAACACCACCGCCATCACAACAACTCACCACCACCACCACAACCCAACACCACCACCATCACAACAACCTACCGCAACCCACCACCACCCATCCCACCACCACCACAACCCACCACCACCACCACAACTCATCATCACCGCAACAACCCAACACCACCGCCATCACCACAACTCACCACCACCACCACAACCCAACACCACCACCACCACCATCACAACAACAACCCACCACCACCCACCGCAACCCACCACAATGCATCACCACCACCACCATGAATAGTGGTGGTGATGGTGAATAGTGAATAGCGACTATGATGAATAGTGGCGGTGATGAATAGTGACGGCGGTGATGAATAGTGACGGTTGGTGATGAATACTGGTGGTGGTGGTGAATAGTAGTGATGATGAATAGTGGTGGTTGTGATGAATAGTGGCGGTGATGAATAGTGGTGATGGTGGTGATGATGGTGATGAATAGTGGTGGTGGTGGTGATGATGGTGATGAATAGTGGTGGTGGTGGTAATGAAAGGCATGCAGAAATATACTTAACTTAACTTAACTTAAGTGTATTTAACTTTACTTAAGTGTACTTAACTTTACTTAACTTAAGTGTTATAAATTATAGCTCAAAAGAACAGGCCCTTAATTCTATATTCAACTACCCATTGTATAGTCTTAGAAAACTCTGACGACACACCAACTCCACTTTTACATTTTGGAAATCCACAACCTTATTTTATACATCTCGCTTTTATCATCTGAGAAAAATACCAGAAGTTAATCTGATTCACTTTGTTCCATTTGGTTCTTTATATATGTTCGATTTGTGGAACCTTGCAGCATTAATGAGGTTATTTTAACGGAGTATTAATTTTTGAGATATGATTTTTTTTCTGGCGATTACCTTCGTTTCTTTTATGCTTTGATGTACTTCATATTTTATTTAATCGAACGATTAATCCGATTTATATGAACCGAAGTCCTTTGAGAACTTTCATGGGGTTTTCTGTTACATGATTTGAGAAGTCAAATCTAAAGTGCATTGGGTCTACAAAGTGTATTGTTTTTGTTATATACACTTTGACAAATTATAATAACAAAACTAGTACTTCTAGAATGTACTTTATGATTTTGTGAATAAATGACAGTTCATAAATTAATAGACGTGTTTAATTGCACTTCAATTTTTTAATATGGTTAGAGTTCTAAATCGTTTTATCTTCTACAAAAATGTTTTAAGAAAAATTATATTCGTGTGCACTTTAGTTTATTATTTTTGATGAACTTTGATGGAACAATAACATTCCCTTTTAAAAATATTAATTATAAACATTAATATTTTGTTTACCGATTTAAATATATTTCTAGCCAATTTTGCTTCTGATCACTATTTGTAATTGTCTCATATTGAGCTATAAGAATTAACAATTTTTTTTTTTTTATGGTTGTTATCCTTTAATATCTTGAAGCTCAAAATTAATTATAATGACACATTCTCAATGTGTTATATAAAATCTAGATATGATTTGAAATAATCTTTTCTAATTTAAAATATGTTAAGAAAATATTCATATCTTATCCGATCTAATAAGATTCTTTCTAATTTGGATAAGTATCCCGATAATTACTTTGTTACCTAACTTGATGATTTGATACATGTTAGAGAAATTCACATGGGGATCTGGGCCGCGTATGTGATGTGTGGAATGCGCATGTAAGCACCAAGTGCATGACGAGGCATCTGTTTGACGGCGTGGGTTGGACCCGTGGAGGGGAGACGCAGTGAGTGCGTCCACATAAAATGCTGTGTTTGTAGGTTTGATCCGTGGAGGAGAGACGCAGTCAGCGCGCCTAGTTTACCGCTACATGTTAGCGAGTTTAAGAGGGAGTTGCTCAATTCCTCAAGTGTGGGGGAGTGTAAGAGAAATGCACTTGAAGAATTATCCCATAGTGGGTGATAAATAGAAGAAATGTTAGTATATTGGGTTACACCACCATGACTCACAAGCCAAGGCTTTTGAGTCATATATGGGTGTAAATCGGAATATTTAGCAAATTTTAACATAGTATCAGAGCCACGGCATGCGGTCCGGGCCAGTATGCAATTGTGGTACGCGCCTCTAAGCGCCAAGTGCATGACGAAACACCCATTTGACGGCAGCGTGAGTTTACCCATGGATGGGAGTCGCATGTTACGCACTTATGCTGACTGATTGTGTAGATAAAGACCCGTGTGAAAGGCAGTCGCGTGGAGCGCACCTACTAATTGCCGCTACGATGAGCTAGCGAGCTTTCGAGAAACACGTCCAACTTCTCAAGTGAGGAGTGTTGAGTATATAAGCACTTGGGAATTTGGCCCCCATCGGCTGATAAATGGAAGAGATGTTAGTATATATTGGGTTATACCATCATGACTCACGAACCAAAGCTTTTGAGTCATATAGGGGTGTAAACCGAATATCTAGCCAATTTCAACAATACAATTGCTCAAAATCTTTTCCAGCACTTTACATATCAAAATGTCTGTTGTAATAACAGTTTATAGTATTGAGACGTTCACTGGTAAAAAAAAAAACAAAATGAATTATTAACATGAGTATTTATATATCTTGAAAATACAAATTTTATTAGAAACCTAAAATATAAACTAAATCCGTACACATCCACTATTTTTAATATGTCAACACAAATTCACATCAACATAATAGAGTGAGCTCGTATTTTGTATTATAATATAAAAGAAAGTATGTTGTGTGCTATAAGATATATTTTGCACAAGTGAACGTGTCATACAAATCTGATCAAAATGTGTCATACCCATAATGAATAAATTTTAATTGTATTATCGTAAAATTAGAAGAAATCGTCTCCATTAATTAAATTTGATCCAACAGTTGATTGGTTGTCCTCTTGGCTTAAAGATTTAGGCCTATCTCATTTACCTTTAAATTCACTAAAATATAAAATTTTATAACTTCTATAAACCATCAAAAGGTCTTTTGTGTTGCCACTTGGAGGTAGATAAAAATTTAAAAAATTTATCTTTAGTGAATTTAAAGTAATGTAAGATATTTTGTGTTAGTTTTTATGTTTTTATAGATTTGATGAGTTTTTCATTTTTCGAGAAATGGGTTTTTATTTTTTATGGGTTTTTGGTAATAAAGTGTATTTATTAATGGGTTTTGATATTTGAAAATTTGTTTAAAAGAAAGTGCATTGGTTTATAAATAAAAAAGTTTGATACTATTCATTAAAATTCACACATGAATAAGCATAAGTATTATTTATTAAAAATCTCATACAAAAGGGTTTTGATTCTCAAATACTCCAAAAATTCAACGTGCATTAATACATGGACGTTCCAATGTTCTAAAACGTAAAATATATTGCTATATATATATATATATAAATTTAAATGCTCAAAAAGCTTAAGTACATTGTTAAATCTATTAAAAAGTTATTGTATATATTGAATTGTGTTAAAAAAACTGATAAAATAGCATTATTCATAGTAAGATACTTGTTACATGTGAATTTGATAAAATTAGTGAGAGAAAGAGAAAACTTTAATTTGTAAAAAGTCAAATTTATTCTATTGACCAACTTGTTATTTCAAAAGTTATGTTTAATGAGTGATATATGACATATATGAATCATTTGATCAAATGATTCATAAATGACCTTAGTGGTGTAACTTATTAAGGGAACCTCATTTGATCGTTCCTCACTGTATATATACTTGTATTTGTATTTTATAATATGTTGTAGTTTTTATTTTTAAAATTTTATTTTGAAATGAAACTACGTCGCTTTATGTTCAAAACTACACCATTTTAGTGTTCAAAATATTTTTCTTGGCTACACCAAATCTTTATTTCACTTTTATATTGATTCCATAAATCTGATTGTCAAACACATGAAAAAACACAAGTACAAGTCCAGGTCAAATTGGTGTTGATTGTGATAGTTGTGAATAATGAATTCAGTATATAAGTTTAAATATTTTATAAAAAACAATATACATTACTTTTAGCATTTTTTTAAAATATTTGGCATTTTCAACTCTTTATGTAACCAAAAAATATGAAAATCCAAAATTTACAAATTACTTAATGTAATACAAGAAAAAATTTAATGGAAAATTTAAAAAGAATAATTTAAACATTTATTTTAAAAAGGTCTCAAATTTTTATATATTGAAGAATTTTTTAGTGCATTCAACCAATATCAATTTTCCCTATCTATTTTCTGTTGACAAAAAGCTTTTCCGGTACGGCATGAGCCGCAGTGGCAATTGAGTAATTATACTTTTCTTGCAGCACAATTACGGATGTACCCCTTCCCCAATTGTTTTCGACTCGGGTGTTCGTCTTCGACTCCTCGAAGTCCGATCTCGAGGCGGAGCTGAGAGAGAGGGAGCGAGATGGCCTCAGGATGGGGAATCACCGGTAACAAAGGCCGCTGCTACGATTTCTGGACTGATTTCAGTGAGTGTATGTCTCGTTGCAGAGAGCCCAAGGACTGCACTCTTCTCAGAGAAGACTATCTCGAGTGCCTCCATCACGCCAAAGAGGTACTTTTTTTCTTCTTCTTCTTCCTACTCATCTTTCTGATTCATCGCCAGCCGTTAGATCTCTTATGTCTACTCTTGTTATAATGCCGATTACTATAATTCCAGTGCTGGAAGTGGAAAGTGGAAAACCTAGGTTTGTGAGGTGCTCTTTGTACCCTGTTGCTTGGAATCGAAATTGATTGTCATTTTGAATGTCCTTATGTTATAACTGTTGAAACTAATTTACTTTGATCTGTTATTGCCTTTGGCTCGGATGTCTTCAACTTATACCATAATTGAACTTTGTGGATTTAAATGAGACTATTTGTACCTTTTGGGATTAGTAATATTAGCTAATGTAACCACGGAAAGAAAATGTGTACAAGGAAAAATAACTCTTGCTTATGATCATTTCACGGTTTTGCGTGTATTGGATCAACAATCTGTCTTTGTGCGTTAGATGATGTATGCATATAATACATTTTTGACAAAAAGAAAAAATTATATGATTCTTGCAACTTTACTATGAATGACAACAACCCATGTGAGAATCAAGTTAAGTTTTAAATCACTTTTTAATGTCCAAAGCTTTTTAACTAATTAGCTTAAGCAGCCTGCTACAATGTATAGTGTGAAAAATATCAATGGTGATCTTTGTCCCTGCTTCTGGTAGCGTACCAATCAGTGCTCATATAAAGAAACAACTACGTCTAATTTTCCCATGCTTTGTTTATTTTGGATGGTTTTTCATCCATGTTTTTGTGTTGATCTCGTGAACATGGTACTAATGTTCAGTCTTGCACGAGCTCCTGTTATCATTTTGTCCTTCATTTTGGTAATGCAAGTTAGCTTCATATTCAACTGGCTTGCTGTCTTTTCCTGGCATGCCTCAATGGTTTTGCACAAAGGTGATCTGCACAACTATCAATTAACCTAGCTGTGAAGTTACTTTGGGTACAATTGTATTTTTAAATTTGAGTTAAAAATGCATAACTATCAGCGTTGTATCTGCAAATCACATCATTAATTCGTTTTATTACCGCGATGACTATATATGGGTCTTCCTTAGTTATTTTTATTGGCAATTTTGTGTGATGTCATGACACATGTTTGTTGTCCATTTTTTTCCTGAAACCATAAGCAATAAACATGTCTGGTAATTTTCAGATGTCTGCGACCTGAAGATCAGAAAAGCAATTGTAGTGCCTCTTTTGAACTCTTTATAGTGGCTTTACTGGACATTTCTGATATTCCTATCTGTGGGATACCCTTCTATATTTTCGACTACTTAATGACCAGTTTTGATATGCGTAGAAATTTTGCATTTTGTAACGAGATGGTTCATATGTTGCCTCAGTCATGGTCAAACTCACAAACTTGCCAAAAGTACTTGCTGTTTTGTCGGTTTGTTTGCTCGCAGTAGGTCTAAAGTAAACTGCTAGGAATCTGTAAGCTAGATGCAATGTGAAGCATACACAATGAAGTTGAGGACAATGTGTTTTCCTGTATTGTCAAGTTTATATTATTATGGTCCGTCTCTTTTCTTAATAATTTAGGGTAGTTGTTTTGTTTTGTTTGTTATTTGATTTGGTGTGATGAGTTTCATATTACATGATTGTCGAGGGGTGAAGCCCCTCATGTGGGATCCAATCTACTTTTTATCAATGGACTTATATTGGTCTAAATTCAATTAATAATGAATGGAATTGTATTTGAGTCAGTTTCTTGCCCTTTAGTTCTGATTTTATAAAATGGTTGCCTCCAACTAAAGGTTACCTGTTGCTGTTATTTCAGTTTCAACGTAGAAACCGAGTTTACAAGGAAGAACAACGTCAGATCAGAGCTGCTGCACGGAAAGCCAAAGAAGGCGGAGATCATGTCAAAGAGGGTCATGGATAGTTTCCCTTTTCAACGTCTATGAAACCATTAATAAAAAATGTGCCCATCAGCTGTATTTCAACTGTGTACTCAGATTCAGATTGCTCAATGCACTCAAATGCTATTCCATCATGTTTGGAGAAGTCCGGATTACTTTTTTTGACTGAAGAAACTAGATACAGAAGTGTGGATTCCTTTCATTTTTTTGCAGTTACAATAACATGTCTTTACATGAATTCAGAAACGGATGCCCTTCCTTGACAGGCTAATCTGACCGCAAGTTACAATACTTTCTGTCTAGCTTTATGCAATGAAGTAATTACTACTCATTAGCTTGCTGACGCATATCAATGTTCTTGGTCGCAAACTTTTATTTTATTTTATTTTTGCATTTAGATGTAGTCAGGTTAAATATATCAGTATTATAACGATGTAGGTTTTATGTTAAAATGAGGTAATTTTATTTGAAAATTTTAAAAATAAAAATACATTACATTATTAATCAGAACATAAATTGCGGTCATATTATAATTGATTGTATTTATATCACATTCCTATTTATAATAAGCACAGAGCCTTCATGCAGATCAGATTAGGCCTGACCAAACGGCCCACGAGGCCCGTGGGCCCGTAGGCCCGTGGGCCGTTTGGCCCGGTCCGGCCCGCAAGAGGGCTTCCGAAAGCCCGGCCCGATAAGGACTGGGCCGGGCTCGGGCTTAATAATAAAAGCCCGAATAGTCCGCGGCCCGGCCCAAAAATATTAATTTTAATATTTTTTATTTTTTTTAAATTAATTTTAATATTTTTATGAAAAAATATGATTATTTTAATTTTTTTTGTCGGGCTGGACCGGTTTGGCCCGGCCCGGCCTCATGATTTTCGGGCCTATGGTGGGCCGCGGGCTTAACTTTTTGTTTATGGGCCGGCCCGGCCCGGCCCGAAAATTAATGAAGGGCTTAAGTTTTATTAGACTGGGCCGGGCTAGGGTTTTGTTTTTTTGGGCCGGGCCGGCCCGGCCCGGCCCATTGGACAGCCCTAGATCAGATGCAATCAAAAGCAAAAAAAAAAAAATTGGTGTGCAAGTGGAATAGGGTCCGCAAGATCATTTGTTCAAATCCACTTGCGTTAATACCCGATTGATTGTGAGAATCTAAGGTGACAAGTGTGGGATTGTAACCATTTCCCTTTCCAAAAAAAAAATCTACACAATAATTATATGACAAACCCAATTTGGGTATTTTAAAAGAACTCTAACAAGTAATAATGGGACCTATTTTTTGGTCAAACTTCTAATGTCAATAGCAATTTAATCTACTAGAATAGACGAATCAGATTCTACCTGACATCTGAATAGGCAAAAATAAATAGTCGCTACTCGCATTAGAGGCTTGACTCAAAAATTTAGCAAACCGGTACTGTGAGTACCGGCTTCTTCTAGAAATAAATCGCGGCGAAGCTCTTCTCCCCAAATTTTAAGCGCTTTTATTTTGATAGTATAGATTTGAAGATTAAGTTCATCTCAAAGCGTTCAATAGTAGAAAGTTACAAATCATACTAATGATGTATTCAACATATAAACTAATGTTTAACGAGGAACATGTTCTATAGATAGTCGAACTGCTTTTCTAGCTCGAGTGCACCTTCTAGGTGCTGTCACATTTGAGGTGTCCATCTGCGTGACCTGAGATGGTCTTTGAATGTCTTCATCAGGTTGAACCGATTACTAAATAACTTCTGCAGGAGTGTCGTCATCATTGCCTGTAAAATTATAGGAGTAATAAAAAAATTTAAACTTTAATTTAGTTTAGTTATTTTAGAACATACCAATTGAAAACTGGACAAGCATCGGGTCAACTCTCAAGGCACTCTCCTCACTAATCTTGACCAAGTCATTCCGAGAATCATGGAATAACTCAAAAGCTAATTTCTTTGTATTGTGATCAACCGCCTTGCCAAAGATTTCTGCCGCGACTCGGCCTGAGCGCACTAAAGACTAGACCTACAAAAATAAACAAATTAATTAGTCTAGCATAATCAAAAACCATCACTGCGGCTTTGATATTATAAAAAAACTAACATAATAAGGATTCTCGTGCGAGGTGGGCGGTAAAAGACTGGTCTGTTAGTATCATTGTGTGGTTGGATAAGTCTACGTGTTACAAACTTGTACCACGCCATTTCCTCAGATGAGTACTCATCAACATCATCTTGTTGGTCACCCAAAATAGTTATGACTGATCGAGCTTCCCACATAGTTACATATGACTGGGTCTGTTCTTATGGGTATATTCTCCTTATGGACGAGCAACAGTTAATCTCTGGCTACATTGGCCCATTTCATTACGCCTCCTGCTTATTGGTTGACTACCTTTCTTTGCTCTGTTGAAGTGAATATTCGGCACATTAGTGGCCAATCATATGCGTCCCAATATGCTTCATCTGGCATCGAATTAAATTTAGGATTTCATGTATTGTTATATGCGGTCATCATGTACTCAGGTGCCACACACGCACTCACTCTTGTATGCTCCCTTATTACTTCCAAAATATGACTACATGGATATTGAAATGTCTCCCATTTTCCACAACTACAAGTGCCAGAACTCATGTCCACAATGTGTATATTGTGTTTGTAACTCGTCGTAACTCTACCAATATCCTTTGATCTTCAAACATTTCAACCTCGTGCCCGGAAGCCTTTTGTTTTAGAAAATTCAACCTCATTTAATTGAAGGCAGGTATATGCTTGTGTTGTCGTGATATCGTTCCCGTCTTTGAGTTCAATAATCATTGGCTTGTCTAAATGTGAATTGAACGAGCGCCTTAATGGGCAAATCACGACCTCTTTTGACTATATTGTTGAAGCATTTAGATGCATTAGCTATCATAGAACCCCACCTTCTACCCTTTTCATCATAAGTCAGTGCTCATTTCTCTAAATGAAGATCATCTAATCATCTCAATGCATTTAAATTATCCTTCAATCCAATTCGTAACTCAGCAAACTTATTTACAAATTTCTTCTTCTAATGTAAATGTGCAAGACGAGCCAAGTAATCTTTGAGTGTTTTACTCTTCACTCTCACATTGAAGATGCTACAAAGATGTCTTGAACAAACACGAAGATATGCTCTAGGAGGCGACTAATGGGGGTCTTTCATTGCATTCAAAATCCTCACATGTCTATCAGAAATAACACAAATCTCATCTCTTTGTGTGACTCCAGCTCTTATACAAGTCATAACTCATCCCCAGCTATCATTATTCTCTACCAAAGCATAAGCAAGAGGAACAAGGTGGTTTTTTCCATCTACACCATCCGCGACTAACAAGACTCCCTTATATTTTCCATACAAATGCATCCCATCAATACACAAAACTGGCCATGAATGGACAAAAGCTTCAATAGAAAGCGCAAATGCCAAAAAAAACACGATCAACAGTTTGCCATCTTCCATTATCGATGTTTGCCAAAATACATCACTACATGCATTATACTTTTGCAATACATTCATGAATGTCGGTAACTGGGCAAATGATTCCTTCCAATCTCTAAATAAACATTCACATATCGAATATCATAACCATATTGTTTGATCATTAGTTGTTTGATGGCCCTCGGTGTAAGTCTCAATTTCTCGTGAATAATGTCACCGATTTCTATAGCAACGAAAGCCTTCTTGAAATGAGCATTATCCTCGGGAATAATACCGCTCTCACATGTGTGTGACCCTCTATATCCGGTTATCTCCCACATATAAGCTATTTTCTTCAACACAACTCTTATGTGTCAAGCACAATTATTTACTGTATCGCAGTGCAACCTAAACCTTATTTTATCAGACTTGTATGTGTATTACTCAACTCTATTAAATATTGAGTATCTTTGGCAAGCATTTATCACAGCCTCCTTCGACCCAAACAATATTCATTTATGAAGTTCATCCCCACCAAATTGATTGTTGTTTATAATATAGTCTTCAACATCTATGCTGTTCATCCATTTCGATGCATCATTAAAAGTAGGAAAATTCCAACAATAATATTACGCATCATGAATTCATCCTCATGCTCTGGTGGAGCCGTCCTGCTTGTTTGTACAATATCACTAATCCTATTTTCATCACTTATTTCATCCATAATTTCAAGCTCTTCTCAATTATAATCGTCGGGAACGAAAATATCAAAAGTACATAATGTCAACATAATAATTCGTCAACTTCCTGATTTTTCCATTCAAATTGAACTCACCGTCAATAATCCTATATATATATATATATATATATGTATATA